>DWNA01000327.1:0-26435 GCA_018249835.1 Heliconius besckei | reverse complement strand
CGTTGGCATAAGTGTATTGTATCTGAGGGGGATTACTTTGAAGGGGACAACATAAATATTGATAAATAAATAAATATTTTTTCTTAAAAATACAAAGTCACCTTACTTTTTGAACACACCTCGTATAACATTAAGTACTATATAACTACCGGCGACGAAAGCAAAACAAAAGCAAAAATATGACGTAATAATATCATAAGGAAGGCAAAGATCAAATCTAGAAAGCCCAATTAAGAGGGCAATTAGCGGCAATGAGTATTGTACTCACTTTTCTCTCTTTTGGCGAAAAGTTCAAAGCGCTGTCGGGCTCAGCGGCCGCTCGCTCCACTATCTTCTCAATGGCGGGTCTTAACGCCGTCACCAGCGCCGCCGTACGTGGAGACATGTCGAAGTTCAACCAGTTGTCTAGGCGAACTACGTTGTCGATCTGAAAAGAATATTTTAAAATTGTAGGTTAGGTGGAGGCCAGTCGTGCCGCAGAGGTACAAGGTATGCTGCAAAATCTGACTGGTTGTGGGTTCGACACCAGAGCGAAAAAATGAAAACATTAATTTAAATGTTTCATCTCGTCGATGTTGAACTCGCGGTGTTGAACTCCGCTACTCAACACGCAGTCTTCAGAATTCAGCGGAAAGTAAGGGATGGAGTATTTTATTACGAGGTTCCCTCTGCCTACCTACGCGGGATTGTAGCAGGGCAGGCTAAGGGAATTATTTCATTTTCCTTCACGCGAATAGCGCAGCGTTGAATTTCGACACTCCAAACTTTTAAAATTAGACTTCCCCTGCTTTCCCTACTTACAAAAATATCGAATAATATAAATATAAACAAAACCGACCCATTCGACTTTCCTACACGCAAACAACAGCAAATGCAATGGTGCCACCATAGTAGTCTGTTTACAGGATATGGCGCGAGTCCTCACTTTTTCACCAAAAACGAAGAGAGGCGACGGAAATTTTTGCTCTTGATTGGAACAGTTTACGGATGTTTTGTGGATTAGCGCCGGTTTTCCTTCCGTTGTTAACACCTGTTTATAATAATAAATTACGAATATTAATTATTTAAATAATAAAAAAGCTCTTAATAATAATAATTGATAACGCCGTGACAGTGAAGGGACGGTTGTGGGTTCAATTTCGATACGGGAGGGTGAACCACTTTCATTTACCCACTGATAATAAAGTTCTGCCATTTAACACGCTATGTCTTGAAAACTGGACGTATCTAATACTAGATTGCCTGTCTACGCTGCTATATCTGGGATTGTTGTGTATTGAGGGTAGATTTATAATTAAATAGTGGCTGCGCCCACTATGTCGGATGCGGAGAGGCGAATAATAAAGTGCGTATCAAGTTATACGTCGTTTCATTTGTCCACGTACTTATACTTAACAGAAATAAACGCGAAACGCCTAAAAAATGTATATACATAAATAAACCAACCTTCCTTTTTCCCTGATGTAAACAGACATTAGGATACAATCCCATACAAAGTAACGCTACAACGAGATCTAGTACGGGATCACACACATTTGGATTCCACCTTTGTGGGATACAACATTCCTCTGAGAAACCTACTGCTGTTGTCAATATGTCTGAAAGCAAGACAGAAATTAGTTTATAATTAAATACAACAAAACTTTTGAATTTAAGAAGTCAATTTTCCAGTCTTCAGTAAGAAAGAATCAATGAATTAAATTACAAATCTTTGTCTTCGGTCTTTTTTAATTGTACTTCACTGCATGTAAGTTTCGAACTTCTGAACCAACTCAAAAAACCTCTAAAATAGTGTCGTAGTCTATCATCGTACTCAAATATTTTTTACATGAGATAACTACTAATAACTATAATAAAATAAAAATATTCAAAAACGTCCATCAAAGATCTTATTATTAGAAAGAATATCATCAAAAAATTACTTATAAGTTGGTATTTAGCTTCAGAAGTGACTCGTAATGTCGTATGCTGGACTCCCTTCCACTCGCACCATTGTATTTCCGCGTCCTCGCCTTTAGAACGCTCACGTTCCCACATCTTTAAAAGAATATTATATAAAATAGGTGAACGTTTATTTTCCTACTGCTTTCGGATGTCATCAACAAAAATACAGACAGGATTAATTATTTGCATGTAGTTTCGAATCTCAATGTACCATAATATATATATATATATATATTATTATTATTATTTGCTTTACAGTTTCACGCTATATCATTTAGAAAGGTAGGCCGAGGGAAACTAGTGTTAAGACGCTACCCGCGTTACATTCCACTCAATTTTCCTCATTTCACCTAGTTATTACTAACAAACTTTAATATCACATGAGCTGGACTATTAAATGATAAACCTAAAATATAATAACGCAAAAACAAAAAAAAAACAAGAGAAAAGTCTTAATATATACCTGAAAAGCATTCAACATTGCAACATGGTCCGAAGCCCTATCCCCGGCCAAAGCACGCTGATGATAACTGAGCCGCCTTCTACCTTCAATGAGGAATATTTCAGGGAAAGTGGTTGAATTGGCCGCCATTGTTGTTAATGCATCCCCTACGCCGAGCACGAAGCCAAGTACCATCATTTTACCAAGACGAGGTTCTGGAAAATATACAATTATACATATTATATATATTTATATATATATATATAGCACGGTAGACATAGGGAGCCTGGGAACCTATTCAATTTTATAATAATAGGCGCTATTTATTATCATTATCTAATTAAAATTCTCAAATATAAAGAGTGGTGTAACTCCTCCAATTGACACACACTAGAAACTCTGCCTTATTTGCTTTATACGAAATATATTATGAAGCTGAACAAAAAGACCCCACAAAAAAAAATAAAAAAAATACCTATAGGCAGCTTAGCAAGTATTGTCCCCAAAGGCGTTAGGGCATCACTATTATCCAAGCAACCCAATTCACGTAGAAGAGCTTCAGCTTCGATGACTGCGTCTAGAGGTGGAGGTTCAGGTGCTTTTGACAGGAAGTGACCTATGTTGCCTAGGCGTAGGAGTTTTATACTGAAACATTCAATATTATGTAAGATTATATGTCAATATTTTATAGTTTAAATATAATAAAAATGTATTGCACATTAGTATCAAATTTGAGAAACAAAGCTCCAGTAACAATAGTATCTCAACAAATATAGTAAATCTGGTTCTGGCAAAGTATAATACTGACAACAGAAGAGATGTACAAGTAAATTAATTAATTACATATAGAATTCAAGTATTTGTCTGTGATTTGCGTCAATGCGTTTTATATACAGTTTTATATTTAGACAGTACTAAAACACAAACAAACAATTTTAAGTTTCTTCCTTTTATCTTTCGCGGGAACAACCAAGTATTCTAAGCAATATCCAATAAATACCCAAAAGTATAACAGTAGACAGCTGTATAGTAAAATATCAATTTTCTCTTAAACACACTGATAAAAAAAAGCGGACGAAGCCGTGCTAGGCCCGCTAATCAATTAATAAAAAATTATTATACCTTATAATATATAAAAGGACTTGTCCTCACTGACTGAGGTAAGACGCACGCAATTGGAATTTGGACAGATGTTTTTGTAATCTGGACATCCACTAAGAAGGGATTTTGAAAAATTTTAACCCTAAAGGGGTGATAAAGAGTTGAAAGTTTGTATGGAGAACAATTTCAATCGGCACCGATTCTTATAAAATTCGAAATTTAGATTTTTAAAAGTATTTAATTGAATACGTGTTTCATCGTTTTCAAGAATTCTCCCTCTAAGGGTGCAAATCGGGAGTTAAAGTTTGTATGGAATAAAAATTAAATCGGCACCGATTCTTATAAAATTTGAAATTCAGACTCTTAAAAGTATTAAATTGAACACATGTTTCATGGTTTTCTAGAATTCTTCCCGTAAGGGTGCAAATAAGGGGTTGAAATTATGTATAGATTTTTTTTTAAATCGGGACCAATTTTTATAAAATTTGAAATTCAGACTATTAAAAGTATTTAATTGAACACATGTTTCATGGTATATTAGAATTCACCCCTAAATACGCAAACGAAGCTGCGCGCGCCCGCTAGTACCTTATAATTTTAGTGTACATATACATACATATATTAAAATAAAACCGTTTAAAAAAGCAATCCACTCCACTATATACGCTAAAAACTAACAAGAAATATAACTAATTCACCTTAAAGCTAGTTCATGTAGTGGTGTACGGAACATTTCAGCAGTTTGATGCTCATCGAGGCGATCGAAGCGAGCTCGAGAACACAGAGTGAAGCACACACCGGGACGCACTCGACCAGCTCTGCCTTTACGCTAGAAATTTTTGTATTTAAATTATTTAAATTTATTTACGTACCACAGAACAAAAGATACAAAATATATATTATTATAGAAAATGTGTACAAAGAATAAGCTATCTTTAAA
Organism: Heliconius besckei; assembly: GCA_018249835.1. Lineage (NCBI taxonomy): Eukaryota > Metazoa > Arthropoda > Insecta > Lepidoptera > Nymphalidae > Heliconius > Heliconius besckei. The sequence continues at coordinate 22,008 of DWNA01000327.1, read as the reverse complement.
ACAACTCTTCCAGAAATCATTGAATGTGAAAATTGTTAAAAAAAAGCAATTTGATTTATTGAAACCAAATTGCATTTTTTAACAATTTTATTAACCGTGATGCATAATGTTCCATACTATATGAAATATGCTAATAATAAATCAGTTTCGCGCTATATCCCGCACACGGGAGGTTAGGTAGACGGAACCTAGTGTTAAGACACTCCGTTCCCTTCCGTAGACTTTGCGCCGAATTTTGAAGACATTGTATTGAGTGGCGGAACCCAACGCCGTGCTTTGCCTCAAAACCAGAGGGATGAAATGAAAATATAAAAAAATATTTAATTTCCTTAAGTGGAGATCGCACCCACAACCAGTCCCGTATAGAGTCACATACTTGTTACCCTGCACCACAATTGGCTTGTATAATAAAATACAAATACTACATACAAATCTTTTTTTTACTATTCATATATTGTGTATGTAGGGTTTTTATTAACAATAAATATACAAATACCTGTTCTAAATTAGTCCGACTGGCCCATACAGTGGCGTATGACGTCATATTGTTGTGTGACGTAAACAATTTAATCTTGGCCTTACACGAATCTATCACGTAGACCACGTCGTTGATTGTTATTGATGTTTCAGCTATATTAGTAGATAGAATGATCTGTAAGAGATTGATAGTTGATAAAGAATAATATTATTATATGTAACATTTTATTTAATAAGGGAGATTAATTTTAGCTCTCGATGAATACAGAAGGTATGTATGTATCTGTATGTTCGTGTGTGGCGTTAAAGCTCCTAAACGGGTCTGTTCCTGATTTTGGTAAAGTTTTTCTTGTGAGAAAGGTGATTTAAGAAAATATGTTCAGATTTTTGAAGATCATCAGTTCTTTTCTAGTTTATCAAAAGAGGTTTTTGTGTCTATTATAATAAAGCTTTATCTATTATATACCATCTATTATATATATTATACTACATGTATTGGTTCAAACAAATTATATTATGGATGTCCTAAATATAAGCAGCACTTTAACTTAAAATATAGTTAACCTTTACATTAATATAAAAATAAAATAAAATAAACTAAAAATTAATTTCAAAATATGTAACTTTTATAATTCTTAATATGGGAACAATAACTATGATATTAAGTCCTGACAGGATGCATTTAACATTTTTATTAGGCAAATGAACGATTAGTAAATAAATATATTTTCTTAAGCCTTTAATATTATACCTTGGTCATCCCAGGCGGCGGTGTAATAAACACTTTCTTCTGATCATCCCTAGGTATTTGACTGTGCAAAGGTAATATTACATATTTGTCAGTATTACCAAACGTTTTGTTTTGAGATAAATGCTTCATCAAAGCAAATATTAGATTCCATCCCGGTAAGAATAGTAATATGGCGCCTTCGTTGCCCAAAGTATTTATGTATAAGAGTATAGCTTCAATTAACTCGAAACTAAGCTGAAATAAGAATGAAAAACATGTTTATTATTTATTACTATTCTATAAATTGTTAATATCAATCTTATCTCTTTTATATCATAAGACGCAATTTTTATTAGGCTGCAATTTTTATCAGAGTTCGATTCCCATTCGGGAATATTATATAGTCCGCGAGGCTAATGCTACGCTTTACGTTTGTGTGTCATTTAATGTAAAAAACTAAGAAACGTCTTTAAAAAATAAAGGTTATTTAGTTATCAATCTACATATGCACACTCACACAAATGATGAGATCAGTGTACAGTTTATTATATAGTATTAGACATGTGTCTTTGTCTTTGTTTATTTGCTGTAACGGTTACATATTCAATATTTTTCTTTCAAGGTATGATAACTATTATTATTATATTTTATCGTTATTAAAAAATAGTAAACGAGAACGAGAACATATCTATAAATTATATACATTTACTTACATCTTTTTCAGATAATTTGGACATAGCCTCCATTGTCTTTGGTGAATAATTGTCCCCTAGTTGAGCGTTAGCGTTTAAATCTTCCTCTTCATCAACACCCTCACCTACGTTATACACAAAAAAATAGTTAAAATATGTCTTTTTTTCATAATTAAATATGTAACGATTGTGGTAAAGTCAGCTTTTGGGAGATATACATATTTATAATACAAGTTTTTTGACAAGTATTGTGTCCTATATATGAAAATGAATATTAAAAAGATATTTTAAAAATATGTAAAATATGAACATAGTACAAATATTATGTATTAAAATTATTTTGATTTTAATTTAATTTTATGCTAAAATCAAAATAATTGTAGTGGATTGAATTGTGCGTTGGATCTTACCACCCAATACGCAAAAAACTCTGACAATTGATAAACATTGCGTACTGAACACGCAATATCTCAAATCCTAGCCAAAAACGAGAAATGGAATATATTAACACAAGAAAAACTATTGTATTCTGCTATAAATACCTTCATCATCATCATCCTCGTCATCTCTGCTCGCTTTCTTTCCAGACGACTTTCGTTTCCTTATGACAGGTGGTGGCATGAAGCTGGTCAGTTCTACACAATCTTCTATAAAATACTGTTTCACTGGATACGTACGGCCGGGGACCTTTGGATCGATTTATTGCAAGTATGTGTTACATGTTAGTGTATGTAAGATTGGCACAAATGAAACTCGAGCCGGCATAACAACTACTTCAATAAAGTGAAGCTTATGACTGTAAAAGTAATGGCCGTAAATTCAATTTCCACTCTGAGGTATTATATTTCAATTATTTTCATTTCCCCGCCAAGGTAACCCAAGCGCGGTAGTAAGTTCCACTACTGAACACGCAATGTATCAAAAATTGATCTAAATATGAGGAACTGAATGTCTTAAGACTACGTTCGCTCTGCCTACACTGCTATGTGACCGGTTTCACTTTTTCTTACAGATTTCAAAAAAGAGAAAGTTAGGCAACTATAATTTGAAATAAATATAACAATAATACCTCAATAACAGGACAATTTCCGAAGTAATTAACAAACAGCGTAGTATCAACAGTGGCCGACATAAGAATGATTCTCAAATCGGGATAGGTATGCGCCATGTCTCTTAGCAGGATGAGCGCGAAGTCCGTGTCTGCGTCACGTTCATGCACCTGAAATACATATATCGAATTACAATTGTTTAATAAATCGATTTTAGGGTTAAAAATCACTCCCACACAACATGCAATGCGTCCAGAATTCGATGCTTATATTATTTTTATTTATCTTAACTAAATTTAACACCTATTTAATCCAAAACAAAATAATCGCGAAAATATCCTTTCCATCCAATCTCTGTACGAGTCTACATTCTATGACGCTCGGCCGCCTATCAGAGGGACGCATTTTTATATAAAATAATAATTGCGCCTGTGACACCGCTATATAACAAATAATAATAATAATAAATAAGAAAACATTATTACCTCATCTACCAAAACATGGCTGACACCTCTTAGTCCTCCTTCAAGTTTCCGTAGTAAAACACCAACAGTACAGAATAATATAGAACCGTATGGGCGGGGCAGCACTGATTCGAATCTTACTGAATACCTAGAAAATGTAATTGGAAATATAAGGGAGTATACAGACAAACGTCACGTCACGTCATGAAAGTTCACGGTCACGATTATGATGCATATTTCAGTTTTCACATTTCAATTTTTTTAACAGAGAAATAAGTTACCATCAAGAAAATAATAAGCACTACAATTTATGAAACATATACATAAAAAAAATCTTTTATAGAATTGAATTTATTATACATCTTTTATAAATATTATTCATTCTATTTAAGTAAAATAACCGAAAATAGAAAAATAAAAAAATATGAAAAAATATAAAAAGCACATATAAATAGAAATAAATTCCTTACCCAATACTCTCCCCTAAATTCTCACAGCGTTCATTAGCGACCCTCTCTGCCACACTAACGGCTGATATACGGCGGGGTTGAGTTACGCATATGTTAGCCCAGGCGCCTTGACCACTCGCTATATAGTCGTCTAGGATAAATTGACACACCTGCATAAAATCAGACAAAGATATTTGCCGGGGTTGTGTCGGGCTCTGTATATAGTCTTTGAGAAAGAATTGACATGAGATTTCTTTTTTCAGCTTCACTCTCTACTCCAAATATATCAGGAGAAGCAAGAGGATCCTAATATCAAGACACTCCATTTTCTGTCTGACTTAAGAGACGTGTTGAGCGGCGGAACTCAATGTTAAAATAAAAAAAAAACCCATCAAGAAATCAAACTTAGAACTGTCACTTATAGTTATACGTTTAAATAAATCAATAAAGTAAATTAAATACCTGCGTAGTTTTCCCGCAGCCGGTGTTACCGCGTATAATGACGACAGGATTGTCATTAATGGCCTCCATTATTTGTGACCGCATTGCATAGACTGGCAAACTTTGTCTCTCTTGAACACTTTCCTAGAATAAAAGGTATATTTTAGGGAGAGGGAACTTAGTGTTAAGACACTCTGTTCCCCACTTTCCGCCGAATTCCAGAATCATTGCATATTGAGTGGCGGAACTCAACGCCGCGCTTTGCCTCGACACCATTGCGAAGAAATGGAACTATAAATTATGCCCCTGCGCCACAACAAAAACAAGTTATTTAAAATATTTATCATAAATACCTGGTAAAGACTGCTATTTTGGCAAACGTTGCGGTGATGTTTTTCCAAATTTGAACTAATATCATCCAAGCTGGCTGTCGCTAAGGGGCCTTCGTCTGTGAAATTATATTACATTTAATATAAAACTTCAGAAATTTTAGATTGGGGAAATGAAGTATTTAATATATTAATTTCCTCACTCAGATGAAGAGCAGAAAGTGGGAAGTTAGAGGGAACCCCCTCTGCCTACCCTGTACAAGACGAAGCAAAATTAAATAATTAGTTAGTAATTAACATAACATATCATACCAAGGTTACACCCAATCCACGCATTCCAGTTGGCCTGCGGCGGAGACCAGGTCACGACACCGGACGGTGTCTGCTTCGCTTCCCTCATGGCCTTGGCCCTGTCCACTTGGAGAAGGGTTATGCCTTGACCTTCTTGAGTCTCTTCTTGAGGTGCGTTTATGTCTACAGGTTGTATGTTGATTTCTGTGAAAACAATAATACATACATATATTGTATTTTTATCAGCTCGAAACCGTGGAATAAAAAGAAAAAAAAATATTACTTCTTTTTAAAATAAAACCCAAAGAGTATTTTTTGCATTTATTTGTCAAAAATGTATAACAAATAAATCGTCGTGATTTAACTGTTTTGCTTGTTTTGATATTCCTAGCAGTAGTACCTGCAAATAAAGTGAAGCTAAAGGAAAATTATAAAAAAATCATACCATCTAACGTATCTTCTAGCAAATGTTCCAACTCAGGGCTAATCGCCACCTTATAGGGTTTCATGATGCCTTCAGATGACCTAAAAATATAATCTCAAATTATATACAAATTAATTATGATAACTTATTTCATTTCTCAAGATTAAATTAAAATTAAAAAAAAATTCTGACTCATGCTGGAATAAACAACGGGAGGCTAAGGGATATAGCCTCAATTTTCACTTGGACAAACAACAACACTATGGGATATTAAACTGATATAATATACATCCTCCTGTTAAATGATGTTGTTCGAAATTATTGTAGTTCATAGTAAAATGGCCATCGAAGCGCAGTGGCACAGCGTGTAACTGTAAGCGCGACGTTTATGGGGTCGATTTCCATTCAATAATTAATGTTTTCATTTCCTCGCTCTGGTAAGAAGATAAAAGTTGAGGTCTGCCATTCAACACGCAATGTCCCAAAATCTAGCGACATGTGTGGAACGTAGTATCTTAGTACTAAGTTCCTTTTGCCTTTTAAGCAAGCTATATGCTAATTAAAGCATGAAGGGAAAAAAAGTAAATATTTGTAGTTCAATTGTGTAGTTTCTGAACACATACCTGTCCTTCTTCAAAGTGCCACTGAAAGCTTCAATAACACCGAGGTGGTACAATTGCCTCACCAACGACAAAGCGCACGATTTACTGGCCGTTTGTTTGTTGGAGGCGGTCTCGCGCCCGGTCACATTGCGTCCCAATTGATGGACGTATATCGTCATTTCACAGCAGAAGCTCCTGATAAATTTTGAGTAAATATTAGCACATCATATAAAAAGTAGTAAAAAAATATGAATGCAAAAGAAACCTGACTATGCTTAAACAAACAGTTATACAAGTATAAGTAGTTTTTTCTTTCAAGAAAAATTACGTTATGAATCCATATAATATAACACTTTAGCCAGTCACTGAATGATAATTTCAAGGGATGGGGCAAATAATCGACATCCACAACCTTGATTATCCAGGAGAGGGAGAGATGTAAGTCAACCAGAATAGATGCAACAAATACTTCAACTACTACTACTACTACTAGCAGATACTTCAATTATCACTTTTGCGTTTATGCTTTTTTAACAAAGTTTACTATATGTTTGTATAAATAATAAAAATCTACAACTTACCATTGTTTTTTGATGAAAAGTGCAAAGTTCTGGGAGTAAGGCGAAAAATACAATCACCTTAGAGAACTCTAGCACCTGTATTAAAAATAGTTTAAGACAATTAATTTAATTCCCAGGTAATATTATTTTATTTTATTTTAAGAGCCTTTTAAACATTTAAAAGAGCACCTAAAATTATATTCGATTTTGTCTTAAACCTTGTTATATGCCCCTTATAGTTCTCCAAAGTGACTGCATATATGTCATTTTGAAGCAATCCTTGCACGCTACTTGCAATAGTTGCTTCAATGAATCATATTTAAATTTCTCATAAACAAATGTGAATTTTCCATATAAAGTAATCTTAATGAAATATATTTATATATATATTAGAATTATATCAGTTCATGATTGAGTCTTAGGAAAATTCATAATGTTTTCAACTTGTTTTAATAAGATCACCTTACTCCCATTCCGCAGAAGAACATTGTCGCCATCGGTTTTTCAACAAATAATTATGAAAAACCAGTGGCTTTTAATAACTAACACTACATAACATCTATAAAGGCATAGGGATGATTGATTTATCAAATGATAACCAAGGGTATTCTTTCTTTGAAAATAGGCAACATAAATAAAATGTAGCAACAAAGATGTTCAAACATAAAAAATATAATAATAACAGCAACATAGTCAGTAATGGCAAAATAAACTTCAAAATTATAAAATCTTTGTAAAATTATTTTTCACTTTTTAGTTTGTTGTTAGAAGTCGGTTTTTATTTTTGTTAAAAAATAATTTATTATATATATACTTTTTGGCTACTTTATTATTTTTAAATATAATGTGGAAAATTTAACTAAAAATAAAAAATCTATTAATATTAACACATTGTTGACTGAGACAGGACAGATAATAGGGCAGATTTAATCCTAATGATCCTTTTAGAACTTTTCAAATAATATATTTTCCATGACACACAGCAGATCAATAATGTATAAGAAAAACATGACTTAAAAAAATACTTTAGATAAAAAATAAAAAAGGAATGCATGAAAGAACTGTTTTAGAAAGGCCTTTATGTTTTCTTATGAGACATGAAAACAAAACAATATTAATGACAGTAGATAAAAAAAATATTTAAAAAAATACCTAGTATGATCTGGTCCTACAGCTTTATATACATAATCAGCATTTATTTTATTAATTTGCATGAACTGATGTAGTTTGGATTTGGCATTCTCCATGGTCCAATTGCCATGGAGACTTGCATTTACATCTAAGTCTTCAGCTTCTTCTACATTCTTTTGTAGTTGAAGACGATCCATATATGTAAAGTTTTCTCTCTCACCACCATAAGCTTGATATGCAGGGCCCATACTTTCTGGTCCCATGCCATCCTAGAAATGAATAAAACATTAAGATTTATGTAACTTACAATTTTAATACTTTAACAATATAACTAATGCAATTCAAAGTATTATTTAGCAAATTACTAGGTTAATTGATTTCACTTACTTTGAAAACAGGCTTGGTTAACGCTTGTTCGGCAATTGCTTCATTTAGTTGTTCAGTATCTATTTTTATAGCACTTGTTACATCTTCTGGCACATCACCAGCGGATAGTTCTCCAGATCTTACAAGAAAATTCAAGAAATCTCTGGAGGCATTCTTTTGAGCTTCTTTCTTAGTCACAGAATTGCCAGCTGCGACGTAGGAGTAACCATCTACACGTACTTCACAGAGAAATCTTTGACGGTGTTTTGGGCCTAGAATACAAAAAATATACCATACAAATATCATTTTCTAAGTTATAAGGATAATTTCAAAAATTACTATTTTAATCTTAAAATTTTAAGTTAATAAGGAATGTACATAATTAAGTTGTTAAACTAAATGATTACAACTTACCAGTTGCCCGTATATCAAAGCTTGGTGTGAGTCCTTTCTTTGCTGCCCATGAATATAAATATGACTTTACATCCATGGTGCAAACTGAATTATTCTTAAAGTTATTTTAAGTTGGTCTTTTAAAAAATATTTTCACAAGTGGCGTTTTGTATAAATTCAAGCAATACCAAATACACCGGCCTGCTCTAGAAAGACAATTGGCGATGCTTTTTATTATCGATTGTCCTAATTGACAGATTATAAAGATTTCGTTTAAAAGTTATAACAATATTCAAAAACAGATTAATAATAAATCATTGTATAATAACTTACGGTATTAATAGATACAATTTCGATAGCAATAAGTAATAATAAAGAGAGATATGTGGACAATATGTGTCCACATATCTCTTAATATAATGATAATTAAAGTAAAATAAAGTCAATATCACGCTTTATCACAGGGTAGGCAACTAATGCTAATGCAAGAGTACTCGAACATACTATAATTAATGCTGTAAGCCATCCTGGCTTTTACGACGACACCGGGTGGGTGGGTAAGAGGGTACTCTGTCCTTGAAAAATTATGTCGGAAAACATAAATAGTCTACAGACTGGGCGCTTTTTTAAACCATAATATATTGAAAAAAAAATCAGCTTCACGTTGTATCCCTCACACAGCAAGGTAGGCAGAGGGAACCTAGTGTTAAGACACTCCGTTCCCCACATTTTGTCGGCATTGCGTGTTGAGTGGCATAACCGCGCTGCGCTTTGCCTGGACACCAGAGCGAAGAAATGGGAATATAAACGTAAATAAATATTTCACTTCCACGAGTGGGGATCGAACCCACAACCGTCACGTTACAGTCACACCCTTGTGCCGCTGCGCCATGAAGGCCTCTTTATTTTTTTACGAATATTCACAAATTAATGCATTATAATTGTCAGAACATTTCAATAAAAAAAAACAAAAAACATGTAGTACACGACAATAGTAACGTATATAAATCAAACACTGGGTTAAAAGATTATAAATTTTTATTCAAAACACGCACAACATACAACACTCACCCCAATATACATTATATATAATTATAATTTAATTCGTTTACAAACAGAACGACATATTACACAAAAATGTTATAATAACATTTACATTTTATAATTTTTAGAGAAATTCTAGAGTTTAATAATGTAAAAAATAAAAACAAAAACAATATTTTATAAGGAAATTAAAAAGAACAAATTTTGATAAAATTAGTTTTTTACATTAATTGTCTTAATTGTATTACTAGCTTTATTTTAGACTCGCCTTTATTTCAACTATCATCTAGTTTCTAGTACATTGATATTATTTTATAAAAAGGCTGCATCTTATGTCTTCACTGCAGATATAAATCTTATTTAAATTTTTACTGTATAGTAACAATAGTTTCTTTTTGGATTTCATGTTTTATGTCTAAATATTTAAATAGTATATAATACTATTTTCCAATATATATTACATTGGATCTTATAAAGTCTACCACCAACCATTAAATTACTGTAATATCTATTTGAAATAATTAACATGAAATAACAATGGTAACCTAAAGAATGCATAATAAAAAAATTCTGTGCTGTTTTAACATATTATTAATGAAACATATAATTTTTAACATAGTGTGACTCTTGGAAGCCGTCTAGGCTTTGGATGTTTCTAGTAAATTATATTGTAATTTTTTTTCTGCAGGAGTTTCATATGATAGTCAGTATTATTTTTAAAAAAAATTGTGATGATACAAATACTTCATTACGAATAAGAAGATAAATACATTATTTTAGTCTAGAAATTACTAATGGAAAGTCTTCGCCCAGAGTACTATTGTACCCTATAATGTTTTTATATATTATAAATATTGTAACAGTCTTCTTTACATAGGACGCATATAAAACTAATATTAAAAAATATTTTAGATGCTTCTAACAAAGGTGTACTTGCTTTTTTAGTGTTTTTGCCTTTATAATTATAAAGTAATGTATTACATAACTTCTTTTTCGTTTTTCGTCTGAATTATTAACACACTAACACTATTACTAGCACTGCATGTCCAGTGTCCAATGGGCGAGTTTTGTCTACCAGAATAAAGAAATGAAAATAATTTATTTCACTCAGTAGGGATCAAACCCACAATCGAAGCCAGTATGTTACAAAGGAATTTAATATTAATAATCCTCATTTGCTCACCAGTTTCTTATCATAATGTATCAGTAAATCATATATTACCAACAAATTACAATGTATCTCAGGGAAATATTTTATATTTTAGTTACAAAGTAAAAATGTCACAAATTGGAATATGTGATACACAAGACTATTTAAATTTAATGATAACATTGAAAAATATGAAATTTTAAATTGTACTTTATTGCAACACCATGACATTGATTTAGATTGACAAGTTCTTTTACAATGATAAAAAAGCTTAGGTTTTAAATAGATCTGTAGGTATAAATAAATTAGAAAGCACACACATATAAATTAAGAACTTATCACTCTAAGTCAATTCTCATTACAAACTTTGCCTCTTAAAGTTTACCATAAGGCTTATAGCTCAACAAAAAGTTTATGAAATTTATGACCACAGGCTCAAGACATTTCAATTTGAGGATGTAAAGTCGTGTGCAGAATATTCAATACATGTAATTCAGCGTCACTTTGTGTTATAAACAGTATGGCACAGCAAATGATATTTAGCTCCGTGTTCTACTGTACTTTAGGGTATGTTCTGATCTAAGTTAATTGCGTTCAGAAAATTAATAGTTTCATAAACATATTTATAATTGAATATTATAATTTCAAAAAATGTGTTTATTTCATTTCGTTACAAATATTATGTGAGAAATGAAATAACTAACGAAGTTTTTAGAAACGTGAATAACAGTATACTGTCCATTTTAAACAATAACCAGTAGAACTTACTATAAAGGAATGGCCTTGTAGTATACTAAATTGATGTTACATCTACAATGCTTGTACCTGCCATAATTCATATAGTTCTTTGTTGGGCTAAATAAAAATATTTTAATATAGCCTTTTTCTAGAATTTTCTTGCCTCTTCTGGTACCACATGATGCCTACCACTACAATAACAATAATAATGATAGCACAAAACATCATCCACAGGAAGGTTTTCACTCCGGACATGGCCGGTTTTTCATCTTCTATACGTTCTCTTGGAGCTTCGAATGAGGCAGCCGAAGGTATTATTTGCGATCTATCTTCGTCTCTGTTTTGCTGCAAAAAACGATTATATTTATAATATAGTATCTCTACTCGAGAAATAAACTTGAGGAAAGGGATATACTCAAATAATCTCAATTTTCTAGGCTGGCATGGCTGTAAACGCGAAAGTTCAAATTTTGAAGGTTCAATTTCATCTCAAGAAAATTAATTTTTAACAAAAAGAAAAACCGACTTCTAACAACGAACTAAAAAGTGAAAAATAATTATATAAAGATTTTATAATTTTGAAGTTGGTGCCAAGTAAAACAAACAGGCTTAGTAATTAGATATTGTAGTAAGGGTGTTGTAGCATTAGCTTGACGTAATATATCGAAAATTTAGCGGTAATATATCTTAGAAAATAATAATAATAGAACTTACCGAATCAAGTAAATCCAATTCATACATTTTAATAGCAATAATGTCATGGTTATCACTCAAGTCACCAGTAGTGGCTGAAGCACCGAAGTAGTAGCCCGTTGGTAGCAACACGTTTTCCACTCTTAGGCATTCTTTCCACGCATTCTTGCCTTCTAAATCTGTTGAAACTGTAGAATTTTTTTTTTAAATTTTATAATGGAGTTACTTTATTTTTATAAAATTATATTGTGTGTACTTTTAATTACATGTATATATTTTAACTTAATACCATTTTAAATTACAGTACAATGTCGATTATCGGAACATTGTCGATTAACTGAATAACTGCTTATCTAAATTCCTACTATAATAGACCAACTAATTAAAATTTAACATGTCTTAAGGACCTCCTGTTATTTGGTTAGTTATAAGACTAGACTTTCAGTCGGTAAAAATATCACCCTAATGTACACAACCACTGACTTTTGTACTCTCGCTAACTCCCTATAATCGCCTTTACAGCTGTAATATTTGTATTTGTAAATTTTTAAAATACTAAAAATTTGTAAAAATATTTCTATATTAATACTAAAAAGTAAATTCGACAATTGTTTAAATAGAATTGTGAATTTATATTCTCTTTTTTTTAAATCTATTTATTTAGCAAAATTAAATGTATGACTTGTTTTCTAGCATAATTAGCTTAATTGGCATGAAGACTGAAAAACTCTTTTAGAATAGATTAAGTAAAGATTATATCTACATGCTAGCTGTGCATGTGACTTAGTCTGCATAGGAAAATACTAACTTTTTCATTTATGAACTTATTGGAATAAAACATACACTGAATGTTTTGAATAGTTTTCCAAAATACAAGTGCAAAATCTTTAAGCCCAGTTATGCTGTTTCTGAGATTGGTGTGCAAGTGCACAGATAAACAGGCAAAAAAATTAAAAATCACTGCTTAGTTTATTTCAATAAATGCCTCCATTATTAGTTTTTTTCATATATTTTTTCACACGCAGGCAGATGCATTATTATTAAATGCACAATTGCCCAGTGTTTGCAGTCTACTGGTGCAAAGGAATTAATTTATATACATCGTTTTTTCTGGACAATATTCTTGGAAATTCTAAATCAATCAAATCTATATTAAAAATACTTACCAACGAGTGTATCATCCTTATATATAATAGACAAATGAGTATCATGGTTATAATTTCGGAACTTGGCTTCACAGCCAGAGAGCTGAGTGTGGGTTCCGTCCCGGTCGTGATCATAGTGTAGAGAGCCATTGCTTATCATCGCCGATATGTATGGATGTTGATGCTAGATAATAAATAAAAGTTTTATAAGGACTTTGTAAGTTATATGTAATTAATGTACAAGAAATTTGACATAGATAAGGCCTTATAGTACAATTTGTTGACAAGCTATAAAGTTTGCCAAGAGGTTAATAAATATATATTATAAATTTGTAAGCAGCTTTCATTTTGTATGACAAGCAGTGAAATATAGTGAAATATCAAGATATTATTAATATTATTCATAACATTTATTGTATTTTATAATTTCAAAACTGATATATATGAAAAAAAAAAGAAATTAAATAGCATAATATGGTGTAGCCACTTATGTGGCTTTTATTTATATTCAACAAATTTACATATATAAATAATGGTTTTACATATGTTTATTTAAAACATTTGTGTCAATAATACAATACCAGAGTTTCTCACAGAAAACAAAAAAAAGACCTTCAATATTCTTTTTATAGCCTCTTGTAGTATCTTACACAAAGCATCCATGCATGAAGACAGATTGAAACTAGTGTTAACACATTCCAATCCTCACTTTTTGTTAAATTTGTTAAGACCTTGTAGGTTGAGTATCAGAACTCAATGGTGCACATTGTCTTGTCACCAAAACAAGGTAATGAAAAAAATATATATTTGAAGGTGGAGGAATCAGAGTCAGACAACTGTCGCCTTTACAGTCCGAAGTTGTGCTGCTGCGCCACAACAGCCTCAAGAACTCCAACATTACATACTCAAATAAAAAAAAATTAACTTACATTATGAGCACCATTATGATTGCTATAGGTATCCAATATGATTGCGAGGCCTTGGAAATAATCTTTACTACCAAAAACTGGTCCAGTTTGCATTCTATCACGGACATACCAAATGGCAAAACCGTCTCCAAACAAATCTTTGCCTCGACCATGCACTTTGAATTGAACTTGCAACTCCCAGTTTCTTGTATAACATGGCTGTAATAAAAATTTATAACTACAATAGTTGGTTTAGACTGCTTGGAGTTCTGTCTTTAATTAAGGCGGAAGATAGGGAACAGTGTCTAGTTTTTATGCAGACTTTGCCATATAAAAACATATTGTCGGCTTAGAGTGTAAGCCTACTAACAGCCTATTAAGTTAATTATAGTGAGACAAAACCAGTTTTAAAAACTATCTACTACTATGTAACTATGATTTTTATTCTCTACTATATGAAATAAAATAAAGGTTAATTTACATAACAATACAATACTGCTAAAATTACATGCAAAAATATAATAAAATAAAACAATAAAATTGCATAAATATTGCATAGCATTAAAGTTAAAATATTATAGTGTATTTATGACGATTATAAGACTGCTTTTTAATTTATATTTATCCTCTTTATGAGAGTGTTTTTGGTCCTGTTGTTTAATAATTGTTATGTGTAATCACAGTTTTAATTACATATTTCTTGGTTTTACTAAAGTTGTTTGTTTTAATTAAATTCTAAGTAAATAAATAATATATAAAAAAAATAAAAATATTCATGTGTAATAAGGAAATTGGGTAACATAACATACTAAAACAATTATTTGACTTCAATTCTGTTTGTTTTGTTATAATGAGGCTGCCTATTATATCTTGTACAAACATTACTGTCTTTGTATGCACACAACAAATTGTTTTACAGAACAGATATTGAAAAAATTACAAGTATATTGGCACAAGGTCATCACTAAAACTGTCATCGCTCATAAATTATAATGTTTTATTAGCTACTTATTTTACTATGTCACAATTTTAAAATAGAATACAATATAACTAAAACATTCTTATGTAAATCATTATAATTTTACTATGTTAGTATTTTATTTGTACTTTGTATTTGTGCTATAATACTTTATTTAAAATAATTGGAAAATTCATACAAGTATTCGATTATTAATTTATAGAGTATAGTATCGTAATAAGAGTTAATAACCTCGGTAACTGTACCATATAATATGTATAAACTACAAGCTTCGTACAACTAATTACTATACTAATTAGATTATAAGCAAATCAATTCGTGACACTACATTACATAGCGACCATTCTACACTTACCGCGGTATTCCAAATAGCGCCGGACTTTGACTGCAAATCGGGTGTTAAACGAACGTAATTTGTAGTAACTATGGTGTTACCCAAAAAGTCCCAGTATGGTACAGACATACCACTACCTGAAATTAACCAATTTATTTTATGATTCGAAAAGACTTAGATCAAAGTCAATATACAGGTCACTCACCTTGGTAAGGTTTTGTTAATGAATGTTCTCGACGTATATAATCCTTCGTATTCCATTCTGCTAAAACAGGAGTTAACAATAAGAATAGAAGGAAGAAGGTATCAATCGTATATTTTAAAATACACATTTTCGTATTTGCTAACTTCGCATAATCTAGTTGGAGCGGGCACTGAACATCAGAAATGACAAGACACGCCAAATCATGGCATTCGCGGCTCTGTGTTACCAGACCATACCAAAAGTTTGGCTGAAAATTGTTTTTTTGGTTGTAAAATATTTGGCTGAAATGTAAAATTCTGCGCCATAGCTCTTAAGTCAAAACTAAAGAACTGAATTGAAGTAAAATGTATTTATAAATATCACAAATTTTGTTGAATAAATTTAAAGTTTACCTTTTATAGTACACGGTACATATAAGTAAGTTAATTTGTTCTCTTTGCAAAATGAAACATATCACCTACGTTGTTTATAAGTATACCCAGCCCAAAATCGTGTCTTTACCCTTATAATACGGTATTATATCTATTATGAAATTTCAATTTGCCGTGTAATAGTATTGTTTAGCTTGCAACGTTATCTATATATATAAAAGGACTTGTCCTCACTGACTGAGGTAAGACTCGCGCACAGCCGTAACTGCTAATGGTAGAAACGTGAACTTTAGACAGATGTTTACTTTCGTAATCTGGACATCCACTAAGAAGGGATTTTGAAAAATTTTAACTCTAAAGGGGTGAAATAGGGGTTGAAAGTTTGTATGGAAAAAAAATTAAATCGGCACCGATTTTTATAAAAATTTTAATTTAGATTTTTAAAAGTATTTAATTGAACACATGTTTCATGGTTTTCTAGAATTCACCCCCTAAGGATGCAAATAAGGGGTTGAAAGTTTGTATGGGAAAATCTTCAAATCGCCACCGATTTTTATAAAATTTGAAATTTAGACTCTTTAAAATATTTCATTTAACACATTGTTCATGGTTTATTAGAATTCACCCCTAAATAAGCTAACGAAGCTGCGCGCATCCGCTAGTCATATTATATACACTATACAGCCCAGTGTGTTTTTCCAAGCTAGCAATACTAATAAGCTGTAAAGCACATATGTCGGTAAAACAGTATTACCAAGAGGGATAATAAATTAACATAATTATCGTCGTATTTCTGAAGTTTTGTGATAGATGGCGCTTAATAAAAATACATTTTATTGATATTACAATTTTTATTTTTAGTTTTCACACTAACGATTATTTTAATACTTCTTATAGCAAGGCAGGCAAAGAGAACTTAGTGTAAAGACACTCCATTCCTCATTGTCTGCCGAATTTTCCGAGGCATTGCGTGTTGAGTCGCAGAATTCAACGCCGGGCTTTTGCCTAGGCTTGGGGGTCTGGACTTTAGCTTTGCAAAGATTTTTGTGGGCACAGGCCACCTGGCTCCTCATCCTACTTCCATGGTGCCAGAACGAGTAAATATAAATATTAATAAATAATAATTCATTCCCTTGAGTGGCTTCCTGGTTGCCTCTACGCCACGACGCGACGGCCTCAATACCACTTGTCGCCAGCAATTTCGGTTGCGTGAACTTTATTATTAATAGCTATTGTTATTAACACAAAAATATTTGTGACTTTTGCTAAGTTTAATTATTTTTATTTGCCAATGAAAACTCCCCATCATATTGATTTAGAGATCGATCCACTGCGCCACAATGCCTCCATCAATAAATTTGCTTATAAAATTAATTAAATAACTAATTAGATATCATTATCAAGTTGTATTATTATACTGCATAGGTTTCACACACATCGTCCGGAAGTTAAGTGAAAGCTTTAACATATACAATTAGAAATATCAATAAAATAGTAGTTATTGCTTAATTACTATTAAAGTAATTTGTTCTAATGTCCAGTATATTACTATTGTGAAAAAAAGTTTGATTCTCCGGAACAGGAATTATTGCGTCTACAAAGGTTTGTTTCAGTTTCAGCTTCACGCTTAGCTAGTGGTAAGACTCTCCGTTCCCCACTTGACACAGACACCTTGATTGGGTAAATCTAAAGTTTTTGTTTAAATGAAACAACCAATATGTAAAAGGAACAAAAATATTAATAATTATAGAAGGATAAGCTCGATTCGAAGTTCTATTATGTATATTTGGTAATAAGTAAGTCACTCTTTAGAACCACTACAATTTTTCTATTTCATTAAAATACTTTGATGACTACACACCTGCTATATTATGTACTCAGCCATAATAAAATCAACTTTCTCGTTTCATTTTGCTAGTTAACAAATAAATATATTAATTTACGAGTGTTTTCGAATTATAAATACATATTATAAATCCAGTGAATGGTCATAGGAACTGCATAGTTGCAATCTACGAGACGTTTTCTACTTTAAGTTTACTTTCTAAGCACTTTCACTGTGCTGCGTACAGACAGACAAAACGACTAATGCGGTGTGACTCAATGTTTATTTTCCGCTACACGCATTTTTCCTTTTAGTAACACTAACTTTGTTTACTTGAACTGAATTAATGAATGAGAGAAGTTTCGAGATTTGTTTTGAAATTATTTGAATAATGAATGAATGAATGAATTATATTATGTACAGCACTAGACAATTTTCAGCAGTCACGGTCAAATATAATAGTATTGTATGAATTTAAGGTAAATATAATTTAGAGAAACTGAAACAGAATTTTCCTGAAGATTATTAAACAATTTTGATTTCACACAATATGCAGAAACCCCTAAGGGATACAGTAAAAGTGCCTTGACCCCCTTATACCCACATCCAAAGGCCAAAGTCAATGGCAGTTATTATAAAAAAAAGAAGAAACTGACATCAATATGACTGGATGAGGCCAGCGACATTAGGATAGGAAAGTTAGGTCTCGTGTAATTCCAATTCCAATTGTCGCACAGCATGACATACATTGAGTTTGATTAAAAAGAAATCAGCATCAAAACATTGTTTATTGTGCTTATTTTTGACCTAAATTATTGATCGCGTCAGACTTACTTCGATCTTTAAAACACAGGTGTAAGATTCTAAATGGCATGCAAGAGAATTTGATAAAAATGTGTAGAGAATGTCAAGAACAGATCATGGCCCAATAGAAAGTTTCACTTTCTCCGACCTGGTTTCCGTAACCTGGATGCTATAGGTCGAGTCGTTGGCCTTCAGGATGAAGCCACTTTTGGTTTTATCTGTCACTTTCATTAATCTTCGAGGTAGAAAGTTATGACGTAGCAGGGAGCAGGAATTAGGTCACGGCTGTACAGGTGGAGCCTTTTTGTTTTTTGTTGGAGCATTGTGAATGGCTAGGTCATGTTCGATTTATTTCTTGTTGGGGATTTGGTATTTTGTTTGGTGCATTCAGCAGTGAGCTCGTTTAACGACTTTCATGTTCAGTGTTTGCTTGAAATTTATTAGAACTGTATAATTTTGTACTTTTTTCATTTATTAACTCTAAGACTGTATTTATTTTAAGTAGGTAAGTACGTTTTTACTGGGTTTATAAAAGTATTTTGATACATTCATTTAAAAACGGCGTTGATCGTATATCTTAACTTCTTTCGTCTTAAATTGTCACCTCATTTCCTCCATGTGATAAAACGTGTTTAAAATAGAGGAACCTACGAGACTGCACTGAAAATCGGAAAAATAGAACACGACAAATGATGTCAGTTTTTCGGATATAAGTAATTTAGACCATTAAAATTTATATTTTCCATTTATGTAAATAAACTCCTATTACTTTTTACTTATATTGAGGCTAAAAGTAATTATTTCAAAAAGTCCCTGAAGAATTATTTAACTTTTTATTATTTTTGTCTGGACGTCTCGTCGTCTAATCAAAACCTATTGGAGATGATTCAGTGGTAGTCGTGAGTCTTGCTTTAAATTACCTACAGAATGTTTGGCAAAAAGATAAAAAAGTTGTATACATATATATATTCATATCAGATTTTTTTAATTCAAGACTAAAAAAAGCACTCCAGAAAATAAAATGCAGAGTGATCACTTACATTGTTTTAGTCGAACCTATTAAATTAACAGTACATAATATAATTGATGAAATATTTTGGTGACCTAACTAATTTTCATATAAAAGGTATAAACCGTTTGATATTCTTGAGAGAAACTATGAATTGCACTCAGGTTTACGATTAATAAAATAAGTAACAGCGTAAAATAATAATAAAACCACCATAAAAATCGGATATTTTAGCTACTTTGGTGAAATAATATGAAGGAAAGTATTTTCAAGTTTACAAAATTCTAATAACTCCTGTTCTTGTTCTTCTAATTTTTAGTAATTATGACTAACATGTATGTTACATTTTTCAACAAAAAAGAGAGTATTACGAATTTCCGATGAAAGGAGGACATTCTAAATTCGGTGAAATCTTGTTTTTTTCATACAAATATAAAATAAAATGTTACATTATATATAAAGATTAAAGATACATTATTTCAACTAGGCTGATACGAAATGTTTTAAGCTAGTCTATTTTCATAATTCCTCTAAGACTTATTTATTCTTTATCTTACCATAACCCTTGTTGTTCATATTTGTTTCTAACATAATGTAGACTACCTTTAAATAAAGGAGCCCTGAGTAAATACGTTAAATATATATCGAGTCCGTATGTACATAGGTAGGTAGCACATTAGGTACATAGGTAGCACATTCAAATATACTGACGCAAGAATTTTCAAAGAGACTCTAAAGTCTAGACGTTTCTTCGCACAAATACATATATGTATGTAAAAATATACAATAAGGTGATTCACGTGTTCCGATAGCTCTCGTATCGATTTCCTCAAATTACCCACGTGCGTAAAAGGGAGTGTCATGCTTTCTCTTGTACTTTCACTCGTGTATATAGTACGTAAGGTCAAAATCGCGGCGCACGGTCAACGACACTGCCAACTTTTACCATGTCTGCCCACGTTCGACGTTCTAGACTAGGAAATAGACAATTTAACATGCTTACCCTTCTATTCGGCTTGTTAAAGGATGTTGAAAAGACAAAGCTAGAGGAAACTATGTTGCTTATCTTATAAGAAATTATTTTATAATTTATTAAGAAGTATTTATATTCATACTAGTGGACCCGAACGCGGCTACGCCCGCTTGAACTATACGAATATTTATTAAATATATTTATGAAATTATTTTCAGTTTTCAATAGAGAGATGCGTTAAACAAGCTTACGACGTTTGGGTGACGTTTTCTATCAACATACTTTGCAAATCGTTGCTTAGCAACGGTTGCTTAGCGACGGTTGTTATTAACATGGCGGAATAAATTGCATGTCTAATTAATAAGAATTTTAATATATTGGTATATATCGAAAATATTACAAATATGAAAAAAAAGGATCCTATGTTCGTCCCGAGACCCTCAAGTATCTCTATATGAGTATTTTATCACAATTAAATTAGCGGTTGGGCCCTGATTGCGCAAAAGACAGACAGACTGACAGACAGACAGTCAGATAGACAGACAGAGAGACAGAGTTACTTTCGAATTTATAATATAGGTGTGGATGGATTGATTGAGTTTTAGCAACGCTTGTAGTAGGTATAAGTACCATAGTACTTAAGGTGCCAAGATCTGTAACACAAAACATAAAGATGAAAATAAGTGAGTTGTTAGAGTCGTACATATAACATTTTTAAAAAGTCAGTTGTAATCTTGCTGCTTAATACATTTTTAAAATAAACCAGCTAAACCAGCCTATAAGTTATCAACGTTTAGTTAGTAAAGCTAGAAAATTTACGTTTTCACATACTTGTGCCCCTGCGTCACGACTGGCCTCCAGTTGGGTTCCGCCACTTAACACGCAATCTCTCTCTCCACCCTTCTCCATTCGGCAAAAGTTGGATGTTTAGTGTCTTAACACTAGGCTCCCTCTGCTAGCCCTGTGATACATGCGGGATACAGTTTGAAACTGAAGGTATCATTGACTGTTTATATATTATAACTAACAACAAAGCGATATTTTCAATTTAGGGTGAAAATTTGGGAATTGATCATATGTAGAATGTACTGTTTCTTTTTGTCTAGATGTAGATTTTTTATGTTTACTATAATCTACATGTACATAATATCATATTGACTGTATTCACAAAAGTTTTAATTACAAGAATGTCTGACTTGCCTCTGCATATATGTAAATATAGATAAATATATTTTATTTTTTATACATAATCAAATAAAAATCTCATAAAAATTTAATGAATTGACTTTAATAGTAATAATTATACACCAAAAACTTAATACAAACATCTATATGTAATAAAGGAAGAAAGCATAAAAAACAGACGCTGTTGCATAGACATTTTGAACATTTCACATGACAACAGCAGGTCAATGACCCCACAGCAATTAAA
>DWNA01000326.1:0-26489 GCA_018249835.1 Heliconius besckei | reverse complement strand
AACTATCTAAAAATAGTCATTTAAATATATTTTAATAAGTACCTGAAAAGATTAGTAGCACAGATTTAAAATTACGGTACCTACTAAAAAATCCTTGCTGTGTAAAACAATTGGCAAATCCTTATTGGAACTACGAAAATGCGGGTTGCATTAGGGTTTAATTAATTTTCACATTATCTTAAGTGCTTTGCAAACAAACATTATATGAATAATCCAGTAGTAAAAGCGGGCGAAGCCGCAAGAGGGTCGCTAGTTAATACTAATTACCATTTTTTATAATAGCAATTTCAATTCTTCGAGTGGGAATTATCAATAATAAAATTTTAAAAAATCATAACATTTTCAAAGTCAATATGAAACGAGGGCCGTGGCCATAAAATAATAGGTAACGTTCATTGTCGGCTGTCCCTTTACAATTGTGTAGAATTGTGGAATCTAATTACATAAACAATAAAGCGCAGGCTCACTAATTCAAGGAGAAAAGTGTTTTCTAGCGACGAAAATATCGTAATTATAATTATTTCAAATTAAAATGTGGCAATATTATTTTGCTTACTCTATACATTTAATTAAATTGTAACCGATTGTTGTTTGTATGAATATATATGAGTTAGTTTATTATTTTCTGCATTTAACAATGTAATAGTCAACACTCAATGCCTCCAAAATTCGGCGGTAAGTGGGGAACGGAGTGTCTTAACACTACGTTTTCTCTGCCTATACTGCTGCGTGCGGGATACAGTGTGAAGCTAAACAACTTCGGGGTCATATGTAAATTAGTTATATCGATATAAAGTATTTTTTACAAAATCGTTTCAAAACAACTGTTTTATTATATCAATCAGCTGAAGCTTAGGTTTTCAATGTAGGTATAGATATCGTTTTTAAAATACTAATTTTATTAGAGCACAAAAGCAGTTCAAATTAGTAAGTAAATGATTGGTTAGTTCAATAATATTTTCAATATTAATATTATTTGTCGGTACTTATTCTAAAGCCATTTTCACGTTTAAATGGTGTAATTAAATTCAGAATTTGAAATTATTCAAATTATTCGAGTCGGTAAATGCCAAGATATCATTACGTCGAGATACGATTGTGAGGTAAGCTTTAAGAGCAATTTATTCTTTTCTAACATGGACCAATATTAAAAGATTTTCATGAAACAAGAATAATAAGTTTGGTGGCAATATTTACGAGTAGCTTTTATACTTGCCGCTTTTACAAGTAACCAACTAAATATAGAAATATAAATATGCTCCCGGAAAATGAGGTAAAATAAAAATAATCCGGCCAAGTGCGAGTCGGACACGCCCACCGAGGGTTCCGTTCCAATTTTAGAAGTTTTGTTCTAAATACCAAATAACAAGCTTTTCATTATTACGCGACGAAAAACGTCGATAAAACTTAAATTTGCATAAGCATGCAATCATTTTATATGAAAGGAACTAAAAATATACATTTGTAATGATTCATTCTAAAAATTATCTTGGTATATATAGTATATATCTCCACGCTATTTCAAGTTAAAAGGTCTTAACAGACGGAAAACAAGCTAATCCTACAAGGCTTCCGTTTTTTACCTTTGGTAAAACCCCCAAAAACACATATAATAAAAATATTAACAGGTAGTATCCCCATTTTAATTCTGTGTCGATATTTTCATTTCAACACCCACGAGCGACACAAACCATCCCCCTACCCTATTAAATAGAACCAGAATACAAAAAAAACAAAAAATATTATTGTTCAGTAGATATACTTGCAAATTCAAACTAAATTAAAACTAAATACGTTAGTTTAGCCATCAGCTAACAACAGTGAGGGAACAAAGGGATAATCCGTTGTCGACTAAATGTGTTGTAACAATATGTCAGTAGCACGAATTAACTTACGGAATAAATTGCGAGGATACCAGTCCACTGTGGACGTCAATATAATTTATTTATGGGGAATGGATTAGCTGCCCTGGGCGTAATATGAAGTAATAACTATTAGAGTTCCAAAATACTGGATTTGAAATGAAAATTAATGAGCTGTTGTCTGTGATATACAACAGGGTAGGCAGAGGGAACCTCCATTCCCCATTTTCCGCCGAATTCTAGAGGCGTACTCGACGCCGCGCTTTTCTCCTGGCCGTCACAAAATATTATTTTAGAATCAGTTCTTTAATAATAGTACATTATAAGCGTATTTAATTTATATATTTTTTAAAGATAATGAAAAAACTTGATATAAATAAGGTTAAAAACAGTACAAAAATTATTTGAAAATGGTAACACATGTTAGCTTGCGATGCGGGTAAAATTTGGGAGAATAAAATTATACATTTAAAATTTCTATGGAATATACTTACAGACAAAATTAATAAAATAAATTCTCGGGGTTATTTCAATATTTTTAAAAAAATCAATTGGAAATTTTTATCATATCTATTAAGATGCCGTGAAGGGTGGTAGGTTCGATTCCCATTCGAAGAAAGAAAATATTTAACAATTTCATGTCTATGCTCTGGTGTGGCAAGGTGGCAGGCAAAGTATAGCGTTAAGTTCCGCTACTCAACAGGCAATGCCTCCAGAACTCTGCGGAGAATGGGGAATGACTTTCATTCTTCTTAACACTAAGTTTCCAAGTTCCCTCTGCCTACCCTTCTATTAGTGGGATTCCGAGTGAAGCTAAAAGAAAAAAAGGCTTATATTATTAAGCCTCCTTATTCCTAAAATTTTAGAAACGTTCCTACAATGAAAAATACCTACATATGTAGATATCGCAAAATCCGTGCGAATAGATCTTTGTTTGAAGTCTCGAAAAGAACAAGTGCATATGTAGAAGTGCCACTTGATAGTTCATTTTTAGCTTAAGCCATACCTAGAAAATAAAAGTTCTTCAGTCTTTTCCAGAGCGATTGCCGTGTGACCTCTTTCAGCCACTTGGCCTGCCCCAAAAACTGTTCTCAATTTTTTATTTGACATACTTGTAATAAACAATTTTACTTTTTTGGGTTCACGTGGCAGGGTAGACAGAGCAAGCAAGAGTATTTTGGAGGCAAGCGTATTGAGGGGCGTAACTCAACGCCGCGCTTTGCTTCGAATCGAACCCACAATCTGTCACGTTTACAGTCACGCTTGTGCCCTTGCACCGCGACTGGCCTCAATTTTTTTATAAAATATTTGGCTATTTTATAAAAAAATATAATAGAGAGTGGCTTCTGGTGGATTAACAGACTAAACAGAAACATTTACAAACACATCTGACAAAATAGGTTCCTACAATCTCATTAAGATTATTAAATAAAGAACGTTTATTCGTAATATAAGAAAATTACCAAAATAAGAAAATTTTATGTTTTGTGTAGATAGTAATAAGATTGGGCCCCTGTTTTAGGGGACGAAGGAGGGACATCGTAAAAATACTTTATCCGTGCAGCTTGTATCGGGGCTTGTGAGGGACGCCCGTAGCGGACAACTTTATAGTCTACATTAATTATTCCTTTCCCTCCTTTCGTATTTCCGATGGAAATTATTGGATATACCTACGTACAGGTTATCTTGCAAAGATATCTTCTGGCTAGTGATTTATGTAGCTAAATAGAATTTTTAAATTAAATTATTGTAATAAAAGGTTTATATATTAAATATGAGTTGAGGCCGTCGTGGCGTAGCGACACAAGGGTGTTACTGTAACGCGACGTTTGTAGGTTCGACCCCCACTCGAGGAAGAGAAATATTTGTGTACGTTTATATTTCCATTTCTTCGCTCTCATGTCGAGGCAAAGCGCGGCGTTGAGTTTGGCCACTCAAAATGCAAGTATCGGCAGAAAGTGAGGAACGGAGTGTCTTAATACTAGGCAGGGGCCTACCCTGCCGTGTGCGGTATACAGCGTGAAGCTGAACTATTTAGCCCGATTAATCGCCTATATTTATTATTTTTTGAAACCCGACGTTTCGAAAACTTTACAGTAGTCCGTGGTCGACTGACAGACGAATGCCACTTCAGTAGTTAATTTTTAAAATGTCAATTGATTTTTATAATAATAAATATATATCTAAGAATAGAGCTTAAGAGACATTGTACATATATGTTATATATGTGTACTGAAGTGGTTATCTCCGTACGAAGTGCGACGTACGTTGCCAAAAGTTTTAAACAATGTGTAAGTGTAAAGTCTGCTCTCGTATGCAATACGAACGGTGAAGTTTTACGATATTAAAGAAATTTAAAGTTTAAGTAGCTATAGACTGCAGTACCGACTAGACCTTGGGAGCTAGACTTTCATACAAACCAGCCACTTTTTGAAAATTTCATTTTTTGAAATTAGTATTTATGTGTTGTTTCGTGAGAGCCATTGTTTTTGGGTTGAGTTTTTATATTTACAACGTTTGAGTTTTCATTGTAAGATGTGGATGTTGAAGTTTATTTCTTCATATTTTTTAGGGTTCCGTACCCAAAGGTGGGACGGGAACCTATTTATAAAATTAAAAGATTCTGCTGTGCATTTTATTATTAATCTTTCTGTCTGTTAGATAATTAAAATAAAAGTTTTACACATAATATATTTCTGTTGCCGCTGTAACAATAAGTACTAAAAGATGAAATAAGATAAATATTAAAGGGGACTAAAACGTAAATTTTTTACTCGTTTTTGCTCTAAATTGTTAACGACATCAGTTAGACACCTCAAATATTCACAGAATATTTAGTTACATATTGTCTTTAAAAATAAATAATGAAATTATAACAAATATTACATGGGAGCCCTCCCATACAAGAAACTTGATTTTTTTGCCATTTTCATAGATAATGGTATGGAACTCTTCGTGCGCGACATTTTGCTATGAGATCAATAAGAATGAAGGCAATGAAGAATCTAGCACGGTAGGGAGGGCTGGAGAGCTTCCGTTGTGTGTTTCCATCTCATCGCATTATGAAGCCGCAAGCTAGTAATATATAACTTGGTATAATATAGAATTAACGTCAAGATTAGGTGAGTGAGTTATTTGAATTCTAGCGACACTTATATCGTACTAGCGACCTGCTTGCGGCTTCGCCCGCTCCAACAACACAATTATTTATTTTCTCATCTGAATTACTTCGTGATCTAATAATATTATTATTTTAATGTCAATATCCATACATTGTATTTTATAGCAATTTAGTTGAACCAAATAACTTATACTGACATATCTTTTTACTTATGAATTAATAAAATCTACGTTAAATGTACGGTCCCCAAAATAAAATAGTGAAAACCGCATTTAAATCGGATAAGCCGTTTCTGATATTAGCGTGCACAAACGCTACATCGATACATGTCTAAAATAGTAGATTTTCTTCTCGTACAGACAGACAGCAATCAATTACAATTTTATTATATGTATAGATTTATGGATTTGATTTTGTTGATCCGCCGCAAATTTAAACTATTCAAAGTCAAGATAAAATATCTCGTTTTAATTAAAGCAATCTCGATTTTATGATAGAGAATTGTTTTTAGTTTATTTGTGTTAGATACAGATATGAAATTAATAAAATACTAAATTTGAGTTAAGTAATTGAAAATGTTACATTTAATATTAAAAAAAAATATTGCTTATATTTATACTGTCATACAATACAACCACTATCAATAATAATAATGTTTTCACTATTATTAAAGAATTAGTCTAAATACAATACCTAGCTAATCTATTATACTCGTATATTAAAAACAGTAAAACATATGTCTGTATTTTGATTGTTTTGAAAATTAAGCCCATCCAGGCGCATTGGTACAATATTTGCTATAGATGTGAATTCGATTTCCTTTCTGGAAAATAATTGTATATCATCATCATCATCATCAGCCTGTCCTCGTCCACTGCTGGACATGGATGGATCGTCACTCCATCTAGCTGCAGGACGTCCTATATTACAATTTATATGAATTGTATATAAATTGTTTTTTACTTTCACTCTCCGAAAAAGCAAAATGTGGAATTGAGTTGCAACTAAAATGCACTTCAGAAAACGGAGAACACAGTGTCGTAGCACTAGTTACTCTTTGAAAATTTCAACAACAACAACAACAACAAATGGAAGTAGCATGACAAAAGCAATAAAATACCACGAAAATCCAATTGTGGGCGATCACTAGTTTATAAAATAAATGGACATCGTTTTATTACTATCGAATAGTCGCAAACGTTCATATAATTTATTATGCTGCTTGACACAGCAAGATGGATGTCCTGGAACCTTTGTTAGTTTTACCCTTTCATATTTTAACATCGCCGCTGGGGTGTTTAATAGCAGGTTGTCATTGTGAAATCTTTTTGTTTTAGTGCACATCATTTCCACTCGTTCTCTTGTTTCCATTGCTCTCGCGCTATACAAAATGTTTTCCATACAAGCCTGGCTTTTATACAAGGGCTGTACTATTTTATCAGTTGGCTACCTAGTTTTTAAGTCTGTTTCAACATTTCACTATATATGTAGCGCATAGGAAATATATTAAAAAGTTATATCTTTTATGGTCGAGCTTTTTTTATTTCTATATTTTTAAAGATTTGTTGTGTCTCATACTGGTAGTGATAAGTCCACTGATTTCTTTGCCAACGGGGAAAATGTTTTAGATACATATTTTCATCCATATATCTCAAAAGTTTTGATATAATCCAGGAAATTGTATACTAGGAAATAGAACGCTTAGATCATCAGGAAATTGTCGTCAGGAAATTTTTAAAACTTTCAAGACTGATTTTATATTACCTAAGCATGATTTATATTTCGCCAATGGGTATTTTATCTTAATTTAAGTAGTGTTTAGAGCATAAGGATAGAAGATTTTAAAAAATTACCTTTTAAAACATTTTGAACTTAAGTACGGAAAATATTTTTATATCATTAAAAATATAGGGCTATTTGAGAAATATTCATATTAATTATATCGTAGCTCACAATTCTTTAATACTTTCTTTCCCCTTGAAAATAAACAGTAACGGTTAAAATGAGATTGCAAAATAGGTCAGAGGTAACAAAAGAGGCCAAACCAAGTAATAAATAGCAAGTTTAAATAAATACTAAGCACTTTAATAATGAAATACTCTTTATTGTACACCCATAAGGAAAATAACAATAAAATAGACAACAAAAAAAAACGGAAATGTACAAGAGGCGGCCTTATCGCTAAAACAGCGATCTCTTCCAGGCCACCTTAAGGCATAGGACGTAAAGTATAGGAAAGGGTTGGGGGTGTGAATAATAATTATAATAAATTTATAAAGCAAACAGCATACATATATTAAATATATACAAATATCAATACCTAATTAAACGTACACATTACACATATATACTTACATACATAAATACATACATACATACAAATAAACATACATACACACCTACATACATTTTCATATTTTATAAGTATAGGTGGCAATACAAGAAGGCAGTTTAGAGGGCATGGTAGTGTAGTTTTAGGAGTCGCTGAAATGTTTTTAAAGATTTTGCCCGTCTGATATTCAGAGGTAAGGCATTCCAAAGTCGGGAGGATGTGACAGTAAAAGAATTGCTGAGGAAGGAAGAAGGAGGAAGGAGTGTGAAGGAATTTTTAGAATTAAATTTTGTTTAGAGCGAAGATGTCGGGAATGAGAGTGCCCCAAAAACTCGAAACGCTCTTTAAGATATGGTGGTGTTAGTGGATCAAATAGTACACAATAAAGAAGACGGAGAATATGAGTATTCCTGCGAAGACGGATTGGGAGCCACTTGAGCTTTTTATGGAAGTCAGAGACATGGTCGTACTTTTTTATTTACCATTATTAGTGAA
This sequence comes from Heliconius besckei, assembly GCA_018249835.1. Taxonomy (NCBI): domain Eukaryota; kingdom Metazoa; phylum Arthropoda; class Insecta; order Lepidoptera; family Nymphalidae; genus Heliconius; species Heliconius besckei. The sequence goes on along the minus strand of DWNA01000326.1, from coordinate 18,679 downwards.
GTTAGAACAAAAATCTTTAAACATATATTATTTGTAATCTTCAAAACGATTCAAAACGAAACTTATAAAGTGCTTTTTTTTAAATTATATAAGAATATATGTTTTAATAAATAGGTAAAGTAACATTTTTATAATGTTTAAGAATGCAATTTCTATAAAATTTGGCAGTAGTGAATTTCACTGAAGTGAACCATGCCAAAACTGGAGGAGTTCGCTTCGTTGCGCGTTTTATTTATTTCCTCTTGCTAATATGTATTTTGCAAAACGATTGGGATGTTGACCTAGATAGCTGAAATAATTGAAAATTTCAAATTGTAAATTGAAAAAGCCACATAATTTCTAATAACTATAATAAGCTTTAGAAATGCAGAGTTTAACGCAATTTCACACATATGGCCAGAGGGAAGCTAGTGTATAACAATAGCTTTCCACACACCATTCCCATCCGTCCCCAAACTTTCAAGACATTCATCTACGGAGTATGGAAACAAAAAGTGGAGTATGGAAATAAAAGGAAGTGTCTTAATCAGAACGAAATGTCATAACACTAGGTTTCTAGGTTCCCTCTGGCTACCCTACTATGTGTGCGGGATACAGAGTGAAGTTCACGCTCTTTTCTTGCCTGTAGCCAGAAGGAGCCTGTTATGATATATTGAAGGCTTAGGGTGCTCAACGCCGGAACTCAACGCCGCGCTTAGCCGTAACACCAGAGCGAAGAAACGATAATATTAAATATTTAATTTCCTCGAGTGAAACTAAAAATGAAAATATATGTAAAATATATTGAAACAAGAACAAGAACATATTTGTACACGCATATATTTATTTGCATCAGAAAAATTATTATATCCAAAAACAGAAGATACGTATAAGGTAAAAATATATTTGTTCAGTCAAAACTTCTGGCGACGTACATCGAGTAGTATTTGCTAACATTGTTACAAAACGAGACCGAGTTGTCGAAGGCCAACCCCTAGCGCAGCCAAACCGGCGCCGACTGGGAAACTTCCCCACTTAACTTAGCCATAAAGCTAAGTTCCTCACTCCCTAAAGCTCCTCAATTACAACGAAATACGGATTCCGTTGCTAAATTAACGGTATTTATTGTATAGTAAATTTTAATTAGGGAATTTATTTCAGCGAGTCAAACAGTGATTAGCTGTCTAATGGTATTGGGTAAGGTTCAGCTCTTGGATACAGTTTTATCATATAATATAAATGTTATGGCTGACTGTTATGTTATAATTATTTCAAGATGGAGCCTAGTTTTATTATATTCTGTGGTAGTGCAATCAAATGAATGTCAAATAATAATTTATATTAGAGTAGTAGGTTCGAAATTTATTCAAGAAAATATTGAGGCCAGTCGTGACGCATGGCACAAGCGTGTGATTGTAAACACGACTTTTTATGGGTTCGATTCCCAATTGAGGTTATGAAATATGTAATATTTTTATTGTCCGCCCGTGGCAAAGCCCGGCGTTAACTTCGTCTAAGCAAAAAAAACCGTAGAAATTACGTAAATATCATTAAAAATTTATGATCAAAAGGCAAAAAAATGTATATGTCCACGACCCCTTATATGTAGTACTCATAAATCATTTTAGTCATAATGGAGAACCTGACCTCAATAGATGAAAATAAAATTGTCACACAAAGTAAAAACTGACTCCCTAAGTTTGTTCTTTTCGATCATTAATAACGTTTAGTAATTATTTGTTGTATTTAGTATATTTTTAGGTTCTTTCGGAAATAAAGACATTTTTTTATTCTTTTTCTTTTAGAAATGCTAACAGAAGATGCTATAGGATTGGAAACAAGAGTTCAAGAGTACTTGTACACAAATCCTGCTATGTTCAATGTTTTGAAAAAAAAATGCGATTTAATTGAATAGTAGTAGAGCAATGGCTATGTATGTATATATACATAAGTATAAGTGGATATAATTCAAACTTGGTCACATTTTCGAAACATTTTGCACAAATAAAACTAAATTTAAACATGCAAAACGCTGACGTTCAGCTTAAAAATATAACTTCCAAGCCGAGCGTACTCCCGCGAACTGCCTGCACTATTTGGATTTTTAAATTTCTATATAAAACTTATAAGTGTAAGTTACGACAAGTTTTAGTACTATGTAATAAAATATTTAAGTGCTAAAAAAAATTGCTTTACAATTTTTTTCTCAGACTCTCCGTTTCCCATTTTCCGCCGAATTTGGATGACGTGTTGAGTGGATAGTTTTTTCGCAATAGTGTCGAGGCAAAGTTTGGCGTTGAGTTATCCCTCAACACGCAATGCCTCAAGAATCCGGCGGAAAGTGAGGAGCAGAGTGTCTTAACACTAAACTCCTTCTGCCTATCCTGCTACATGCGGGATACAACGTGAAGCTGAAAAAAGAGGATAGAGGATAGAATATTACAATCATAATATGTACAAGTAAAATAGGTGAGCAGCAGGCGTGGCGCTGATTGTATTGCCTGTCAGCACGCACAGGCATTTCATGAATCACCGTGTTGTCGCTATTACATTAATTTTATTGCAGTACCACTGTACTACACCACTCAACACGCAATGCCAAGAGAATTCGGAGAAAAATGGAGAACGGAGTGTCTTAACACTAAGTTCCCTCTGCTTATCCTGCTGTGTGCGGGATAGGCAGACGACTCGACTCACGAACACATTAGATATAAATTATAAACCCTTTGTTGAAGAACTTTGTACTTAAACACGCCGGGTCGCCATTGTAATGAGGGTCAGTTGGAAGCCCAATCATATCGGATGAGGACGAAAGTAACAAAAAATGTATGGATATTTTGACGTCTAATGTTTATTCCTGATTTTTGCCTTAAATAAAGTCCACAAAATAAGCAAAAAACCCGTTCCTTTTTGGTATTGAAGCACTTTGTTACAAAAATGTCAAATTAATATTATTGTCTTGATAAGGTTAATGGCGTTTGTGAAAGGTGTTCAATTTGTTCCTTGCTCTATAAAAATTAAATAACAAATGTAATTTTTGACATTTCAAACACGAAACTTGATGTATTTTTAAATAGTTACATAAAAATCCGAGTCCGCAAATAGTAGCCCTATAGTAGGGCAGATAGAGTCATTCCTCAGAATATATAGAAACGAAACCGTTAATTAGATAATAGGCCCATTTATCTATTACAATAATTTCCAATACTAATTTTATATCTCCATTCCTAATTACCACATGAAAGCGGTTAGATAAATCGATTTTCTCTTATAGTACAACTCACCGCTCGCCGTAAAGGGCTTCAATCGGTTCAAATGCGCAATCCATAGTGCCCTCATTGAGATCAGACAAACGCTGAGTTTGCGTAATTTCCATAGGGATTGTATTGTGCCTCCGCTGACTATTGGATAAATATGCTTTAGTGGTTGCCTGTGATTTCGTTTGTTTTATATGAGGAAATTTGATAAATCCGATTTTTCCCTATTAGAGTAGTAATTTTATGGATTTCTCTATTAGTGTTCCTCTACACTCCCTAAACTGACTACATGTTTGATTCTAAGTCATGTCAGTCAATTAATAACAGAAGAATTTTATGTATGTAGGTATACGATTAACGTAGGTAACGATTTTGTACTTGGTATCATAGAAAGGCTTTCTACTATGTAAACGTTAAGTAAGTTCTATCGATCTTTTTAAATCTTTAATGTGCAATCATATAATTTTAATAATTTTTATATTTTATTCTATTTTTTAACGTTTTTATTAATTTCGCCAGAAATTGTTATTCATATATTTTGTTATTACTTAGTATACGTAAGTGATTTTTTTTACAAACAGCTGTATCCCATACACAGCAGGGTAGGCAGTGGGAAAGTGTGAACCTAGTCTTAAGGCCCGTCACCATTAAAATAGGCCCCATGATTCGTTCCCATTAAGACACTTCCATTCTCCACTTTACGCTGAATTCTAGAGGCACCACAGCGAGGAAAAACAAAATATTAAATATTTCATATTCTCGAGTAGGAATCGAACTTATAACCTCGTTTACAGTAGCGCGCTGGTGATCGTACGCCACGATTGGCCTCACTTAAGTGTTATTTATGTTATCACACAGTTTATTCATGTTAACAAATTTGGCAATTAAAATGAGTTATGTGGGATGTTACATATACAGGTCGGTAGTTGCACAGGGGCACAAAGTATGACTGGAAAGGCGACAACTAGTGGATTCAATTCTTACTAGAGGACATTTTCTTTGCTCTGGTATCGAAGAAAAGCGCGGCGTTTATTACCGCCACTTAACATGCAAAGCAGAAGAATTCGGCGGAAAATGGGGAACGGAATGTTTTAACACTAGGTTCCTTCTGCCTACCCCGCTGAGTCCGGATGTAGCATTGCGCTAGAAGAGAGTAAATCCATAGCAAACAATTGTAGAATAAATAATGAACATTTTCTATACAAATATTCGGATAATTAGTGATTTGGTGATAAGTTACGAAATATCATAATTAGCATCTCAATGAATAGCACTGTATGTCGAGCTTGCCGCCCACGTCTCTCGAATCTTTGACGTCATGTTGAACTTAAGAATATTCGCTTTACTAAAATAATTAAAGAAAAAATATGTAAGATATTTTTTTTATATTTTAAAAAGAATGGTGAGAATAGTGTGAGAAAGAAATATATGAGTACAAGAAAAAACGTGCCTTAGAAATAAAGATATTTTTCAGCGTAATAAATATTTATATTACTAGCTGTATTAACGTTATAATTATAAAAATATATTAAAATACTTACAGTATGTGGCATTTGTGAGCCTGTCGATAGTATCTTGCTTTAGTTTGGAGTTCTTCTTGCCCATTTTTGCTGGTTGGCCTACCGCCGCTCGATGAAGTGCCTTCGCGCTTGTCTTGGTGTGACTTCAGTGACCTCCAGTAGCGTTTTACATATTATTCACTTCTTTTCTTAAGCCCACCTGTAACATTATTAATGTTATTATTTCGTTCAAGCTTAGAAAATTTTAATTGAATTAATTATACATAGCTGCATCGCCTCGTTTTCTTAAGCTTAAATCGAGAGGTGCTATATTTCTGATATAGTCCAGCAGTATAACTTCATGAACTTAAAAATTATTTCGAAAAAATATATACATTTGGCCCTTTGTCTTGCCAAAGTAGAACAAATTGAAATAGTTAATTTTTTATCAGTTACACACTGTATCCTTCACACAGCGGGGTAGGGAGAGTTAACCTTGTTAAGGTACTTCATTCCCAGCTTTCTGCCGAATCCTGGAGGCATTGTGTGTTGAGTGGTGGAACTCAAGGCCTCTTTTTACCTCGATACCAGAGCAAAGAAATGAAAATATGAATAGTTCATTTAATATCATTATACTATGTTATAATTGTATCCCGTATATAGCGAGTACACAGATGGAACCCTGTATTGAGGTACCTTGCTTCATTAAGCTGTTTAAGCATTAATAGAATATTAATATTTGTTGAATGTAATACAGATATTTCATTAAGTAAATGCTTGTATATTATTTTAAGCGTAATCTGTGTTATATTTGTTTCAATTGATGCTCTGTCAAACGGAAACAAGAATAAATATCGTCCGCACTCAATTTATCAGTTGGTATCGTTCACAAGTTGAAAATATAATAAAATGAATATTTATTACATTTAAGCCGTCGGATTTATTCGTAACTTTCATGTTTATTATAAAATATTCTTTTTTGTTAAGGATTTCTCATATTTAATAAATAAAAAACAATAGAAACAGACTTCAAAATTAAACTTATATGCACTAATTTTGACAGACAGAGAAAGAAAGACAGAGATTTAATATTTTTATTATTTTATAGAAAAGAAAAGTAAAAAAAAAAAAAAATTATTGATACTTATGTACTTATTTACCATTTAAAATCCGTTGTTTTAGGAGTCTGTTGTACCAACACGGGTATTTTACGATTATTTATTTTGGCTTTTGTGTGGTGTATATGGGAGTTAACTCAAAAAGATGTTATTTTCATTCTCGACAGGCACTGACTTTAAAAATAACAGATAATACCACGAACAAAATAGAAAAATAATAATTAACAAGTATAAAACGTCCTCCTTTTTGGAAAAGACAATCATTTAAAATATATTATTACCTAATATTTGCAATATATGGCCGTCATCGCGCAGCGGCACAAGGGTGTGACTGTAACGCGACGGTTGTGGGTTCGATCCCCACTCCAAGAGGTGAAATATTTATTTACGTTTATATTTCCATTTCTTCGCTCTGGTGTCAAGGCAAAGTTCTGCCACTCATCACGCAAAGCCTCCAGAATTCGGCAGAAAGTGGGGAACGGAGTGTCTTAACACTAGATTACCTCTGCCTATCCTGCTGTTGGCGGGATATAGAGTGAAGCTTATTTTTTTTAATATTTGCAATGTAATACAAAGTGTCGCACTCATATAGAACATAAAGTTAACCGTAAGTTATTATCGTAGATCAGTATTTCCATAGCATTTAAACCGCCTTGGGCTGGTATAAAATATTGTTGTTTTCCTCTTAGGGAATAGTACCGTGAGATTGAGATGAATGTAGACTTGTTCTCACATTTTTGGCGTAAACAAACCATTTATAAAGAAAAATAAATTAACTTTCCGTTATATTAAATCATAGTAGGTGTGCGATTTTTCTGTAGTAATGTATAATGTATGAAAATATTTTTTCATAGATTATACATTATACGTTTGTTGTTTTATATTTATTTTATTTTAATGTAACTACTATACTTGCGTAATTTATGCGTAACTTCTTGCTGGATATTTGGGTTCCCTCCGCCTACCCTGCTATATGAGGGAACCCAGTGTAAAGATACTTCCCTCTTATTAATACACTTCTGTTCTCCATCTTCCACCGAATTCTGAAAGCATTACGTGTTGAGTAGCGGAACTCTACGTCACGGTTTGCCTTGACACCAGAGCGCAAAAATTAAAATATTTAATTTCATCGAGTGGGAATGGGTACTCACAACCAATTGCGTTTACTATTAGCCCCCAACACCATGGGGGCAGATGCTTGTGCCCCCACGGTACGAAAGTAATAAAAAAATCGTTATACTGTATGTTTAGGACTATAGCAGCCGCGTTATTATAACTTATTACCTTTAGGTTTGGCCACTTAGACTACCCTCCGGGATAAAATGTACTTGCGTACTCCATCACAGTATTATATGGAACACTAAATTATATTGCCGCGATCGCACGTCTATGTATTCCGATCACGGATTCTATTTCTTTCGGATCTGAAACGAGTGAGAAATCCCTCTATCACTATTAGATTTCAGTGTAAATACATTCGCATGGCATTCGCTTTTTATTACTGTATTTATTACTGTAAATGTACGTATCTTATAAAACGGTGTTAGATTTTAAAAGAAAATTGTATTAATTATATTGTTTTTACAGTTATTTAGTGTAAAATATTAAAAAAAAAATCCTTTCGCAGTGCATAAACGCAAAAGCATGTCATTAATGTTATTTAGAATACATAAATGTATATTTGTAATATTTATTTGTAAATCTGCAGGCTGAAGCGGCAATGGCCAGGCCATATTGTCAGAAGGACCGACAACCGATGGGGAAGGAAGGTCCTCGAATGTCCACCACGTCTCGGCAAAAGGAGCACAGGCCGCCCTCCAACCAGGTGGACCAACGACCTCTACCTTTGAATACAGCGGGAACCCGCTGGATTCAAAGGGGGCAGGACCGGACGGAGTGTCGAGCATTGGGGGAGGTCCAGCAGTGGACCTTAAAAGGCTGATGGATGGATTTGTAAAGCAATAATTAGATAGATTACGAAAACGACGTATTTGATGGCGTTTAGGATGGCGACTAATTAAATATGCTAAGTGTTATCAGAATTTCTATTCGAAGCCGTGACCCTAGCTGCACTAGTTTATAATAATTTGTAAAATGAATACAATGCAAAATGTTTACAACTAATTAAACATACGCCATCGAGGCGAAATTGGAAAGGTGTCTAACGATTTTATCATCCACCCTTATAAACATTCGATGGTTATGGGTTCAAATCCACTCAATACATTTAAAATTCATCATGTTGACCTAATTGAGAATGTTACGTTAAATTTGTTGCCGCCAAATAAAATGTCAATCAAATATGTAAATATTTGCATATCTTTAACATTACACAGATAAATATGTCTACAAACACCTCGTATATAAATTTTATAAATTAATGTGAGAAAAGTAATGTATGTATGGGATTATGGCGAGATCTCCCGCTGCGTTTCTCCACTGGGTCGCAACACTAATGAAATTGATATAATATTTCTGCAATATATTAATGTACACCTGTTTTCTTTAAGTATATGTGAAATTAATTTATTTTAATGAATTATATTAAAAATATTCGAAATCTATATTGTTCAGGCTAAAATACGTAAAAAGTCAGTAGGATTCGAACTGAACTGTATATTTAGAGGGTGCAATGTGAAGGGAATTATAAATGAGAGGAGAAAATTATGGAGAGATGCACTTAGATGCTAATTGTGAACATCCTACAAATATATATTTTTTATTAGAATTATAGTTTCGGGCGTTATATGTGTATATTAAAAAATACGTGTATAAAAGAAACTGCCGTTTTAGTAAGTACCTAAGTATCTTAACTCCCTACTTCCGGTATTTAAAAATATATTTAAAACTTCCCATTACTTAAGGATGAATAGACAACACAGCCAAAATGACGCGACGTAGATCGTTAAAACTTAGCATGTAGGTTCCCTGGGGAGTGAAGAGGAGCACTAAAGCGTGTTAAGGAGTATTTTGTTAAATTCCTAGGGGAAACTGAAAAACTAACTTTTTGCGTTTCATAGTTGACAAAACTAAATTTTTGGCGGTAACTAGCCTTGTTATGTATATTTCTTAGCTTCACGTTGTATCCCCCGCATCCCGCACATAGCACAACTAGCGGGCGCGCCCAGCTTCGCTTGCGTATTTAGGGGCGAATTCTAATATACCATGAAACATGTGTTCAATTAAATACTTTTAATAGTCTGAATTTCAAATTTTATAAAAATTGGTCCCGATTAAAAAAAATCTATACATACTTTCAACCCCTTATTTTCACCCTTAGGGGAAGAATTCTAGAAAACCATGAAACATGTGTTCAATTAAATACTTTTAAAGATCTAAATTTCAAATTTTATAAGAATCGGTGCCGATTTAATTTTTTTTCCATACAAACTTTCAACTCCCGATTTGCACCCTTAGAGGGAGAATTCTTGAAAACGATGAAACACGTATTCAATTAATTACTTTTAAAGATCTAAATTTCAAATTTTATAAGAATCGGTGCCGATTTAAAAAAAATTCCATACAAACTTTCAACTCCCGATTTGCACCCTTAGAGGGAGAATTCTTGAAAACGATGAAACATGTATTCAATTAAATACTTTTAAAGATCTAAATTTCAAATTTTATAAGAATCGGTGCCGATTTAAAAAAAAATCCATACAAACTTTCAACTCCGGAGAACATTGGACATTTATTTTCGCTAAGCAGCGACTCACTGCGCAATGAAAATATAAAAAAAATTCCTCAAGTGAGAATCGAACTCACAACCTGTCGGGTTATATTTAAGTTAGTTCATTAAATGAAGTTATCTCACACATCATAAATAAATTAATTCCTTAAGTACCTATGAGGACGCTGAAATTGGCTTAACGTCTGGAGTACGTACCTGGAATGTTTTAATGATATTAAATTTTCAGAAGTTACTTTTAGTAGTTCTCTTTGACGTACGAGTACGATTCACCTCAAACTTCGTTGTAAAATTGAACTAACAATATTCAAAAAAAAAATATTATTTTTGTTTAGATATCTTATTATACTATAAGTATTAATTAACGTGAAAGTAAAGTTTTATATTACCTAATTGTATCCACAGTGGCTCGTTGCGAAAGTATGTCAATAAACCAGATAGTGGGTTCAAAGGGACTCGGAATATTTAGTTTTATAATATAGATGTATAGGGCTTGAAATAATTATGTAAAGTTTCTCCAAGAAGAAGTAAAAAGATAAACTATCTTCTTCTCGTTCTTTGAAATAGTTTTACAATCGAGTCACACATAAGGGAATCGTAAGTTGGCAAAGCCTCGATTAACAGTCGGGCTTCGTTTAAATTTTTCAGGGCATGTAGGGAGCCGGGGACAAAGGTGCTTTGACTCTGCAGTTTTGCAAAATAATAATGATTTGTTTATATTATCTTTAATCGTAATAATATTTCGGTTTTTATATTTTATTCGTCTATTTTTATTTATTATGTTAATGTCAAACAATATAGTGTCTGCTCGATTGTTATCATGTCGTTCGTAGCACTTGCAAGGTTAAGACGAATCGAGACATAAAAATCATTAACTTATTTTGGTTCAATGGTAAGTTAAATAACTTTAGAAAACAGTACTTATAGAAAATGATAGTATTTAATTTTTATCAAGGCACGTGCCAAGTTAAAAAGCTGGACATGTATTTTATACGAACGAATTTCAAGTAACTTTCGAGTCAATTTCAATTAATCTAAATATATGAAATTTAGGACATTTGTTAAAATCCGCTAGCTTGTGATGTATTTAAGATTTTAAAAAAATACTGAAATTGTTATTGATATAATAACGAAAAATAAAATTAATTTAATTATATAAATAAAAAGCGTAATTGTTCGGAAATTACGTTGAAAATGTTCCATCGGCGATATATTAGTTAACTTCTCTTAATGAATTTTGTATACAGTAATATGGTCAGTTTTAGAATGGAAATGTATGTCACTGGATTAACGTTTGGTCGCATTCTATAAATGTTGTGGTTCTAGCTGTCAACGTTTTTGAAAAGCTTTTTTTCAAATATCAAAGGCAAACAAAACATTTCTGAAAGCCTCCTAGCTTCATAAATATTAATTTTTCATTAATAATTTCTGAAAATTTAGCTAGGCTTATACTTTATTAATTGTTTTGTTTCCGGAACTTAGCTTTCCTTGGTACCCGTTTTTGGGGACAGAACCTAACCATATGGATAGTTACTTTAGATAAAAAATGTTTTCCTTTACTTAGTCTCAAAAAATAAAGTGCTAGATCTAGGGCCAGGGGGTCGGCTAAGAAAGCAACAAAAGGAGTGGCTTAATTTTATTCTGAATTTATTAAATAACTAGCGACCCCCTTGCGGCTTCGCCCGCTTTTACTACTGGATTATTCATATAATGTATGTTTGCAAAGCACTTAAGATAATGTGAAAATTAATGAAACCCTAATGCAACCCGCATTTTCGTAGTTTCAATAAGGATTTTCCAATTGTTTTACACAGCAAGGATTTTTGTGCTACTAATCTTTTCAAGTACTTATTAAAATATATTTAAATTACTATTTTTAAACGGAAGAAATTATAAACAAAAACCTACCTACTAATAACTACTACAAAAAATATAAAACCAAATATATCGCGCTGAAATAATATATTCAACTCCAATTATCCAATACGTGCAAACGCATTTAAATCTTCGTTGCTATAGAGACAGGCGGATTTTTTTTTGGTTAATGCTGAAGAGGGTATTCTGTCCCGGATGAAAAGCAAGCACTACGTGGCTGCCTGTGAGGAAAATTAAATAGAATGCATCGGCCGGGACTCGAACCCGGGCCGCCCGCGTGGCAGGCGAGCATTCTACCACTGAACCACCGATGCGTGTAAGGCAGGCGGGTGCGGCGGACGCATGGCGAGTGGCGAGCCGTTTCGCAGCAAGGATTTTTTGATATTGTAACAACTTCTAAAGTACTTATTAAAATGAAAAACAGTAAAAGACAGTTTTGATCTACGTTAAATGACCAACGTAACTAATATACTTATTTATATGCTGAGAGATAGGGATAAGTGAAACTTGAGTAACATAAAGCTGTTGTGTCAACGACGAAATGTGTCAACAATTAAATGCGTTTTTCTTTAAAACTATTCGCAATTTCGAAATAGTTTAAAAGGCAAATTTTATCTTCGTTTAACGTAGAAAATTAATAAAGTATTTTAAAGGATAAGGATTAGTACCATTACTGAAAAATATCCTCACAATAAAAAATATATTGAAATTATTATTTTTAGACAGGAAAATGATCACTACGCGTTATTCTTAAAAGATACGAATATGCTGTCGCGGACTTTTCGTAGATCTTATTAAGAGAAACAATACTCCAGTACATTATTTTCATTTAGTACTTACCATTAGAGCAGCGCATGCGCAAAAGTGTCTGAACGGGTAGGACTTTATACACATTTATCGTATTTTTGTTAATTTACATAAGAATGTACAAATAAAAATCTATATATAAACCTTTCCTGAGAAATACTCGACCTAATGGTAAAAACCGCATCAAAATCCGTTGGGTGGTTTAGAAGACTTCTAAGTTAAGTAAGTAAGTAAGTAAGTAAGTAAGTTAGTAAGTTCAGACAGACACGAAAAGCGACTTTGTTTTATAAGATATAGGATACAGTAATTAATATATAAAAAAAAACAAAAGCATAAAAATGAAAATGGTGCATTGTATATCTGAAAAGATGGGAAACGACTGATAATAAATAATATTTTATATGATTTTTAAGGAAGTAAAAAATAAACATTGGAACGTTGTTTGAAAATCAAAAAGAGCCTAAAATATTATTTAGATTTCTTAATTATTATTAAAGTTATAAATCTATCCTAATCACATTTATTCCATTTTTGTTCTGTTTTAATAAAAACCTCAAATTTTGGAATAATAACCGAATAATAACTAGAACAATAGATGTAGTTAGTTACTCGTATTTCAAAACGGTGCCTAAATAATGGATGGCAGAATATTGGTCTATAGTGAGCCTGCTGACTAGCAGGAGCTGACTTGGGTTACTGCGATGAAGTGATTTTAGAAAATATAAAGAATTATAGCATACGCCCTATCCTAAAAATTACATTTGTTTAAAATAATAAAAAAAAACTAATATGAAATGATATTAAATAAAACAAACAGGCTTAGTAATTTGATATTGTAGTATATTTTTCTTCATCTCTCAAGACCTTATATCTTATGTGGAGATACTAAAAAACAAATAGCTATAGTCAAACAAAAAGGTCTTAATATTTGTGATATATATATATATATATACACACACACACACACACACATATATATATATATATGTTACATATAGAAAAGCGAACAATAATATCTGCCGTTGTAATATACTGAAGTCGGTGTGTCATACGTTCGCTTTAATTTCCGTCCCAGTAATAAATTTATGAGGAACAAGGAGAATCTTACTTCCGTCCTCAATTGATATTACAATACAAAATATCTATATATAAAAATCTAATCAGTTTCACGCTATAACCCACACATAGCAGGGTAGAAAGTAGGGACCTAGTGTCAAAACACTCCGTTCCCCAATTTCGTGATGAGTGGTGGAACTCGACGCCGCGCTTTTGCCTTAGTACCAGTGCAAAGAAATGAAAATATTAATAAATAATAATTAATTGCCCCGAGTGGGGATCGAAACCACAACCGTCGCGTTACAGTAACACCTTTGTGCCCCTGCGCCACCATGTATGGAATTATACATTTGAAAATCATAAAATGTTTAGCTGAAATGATTGTACGTAGGTAATTCCGAGGCAATATTCTTCTTTTGTTCTATATTTCTACTGTATATACTACTATACTGGAATAGACAAGGGATTCCAGTATAGTAGTTAATTTTTAGTTTAGTTTAGTAGTTAGTTCTTAGGTAGATTTTTTTTTAACCGACTTCTGTAAGAAAAGGAGGTTATCAATTCGACTGTATGTTTTTTTATTTAAAACATTTTTGTTTCAATATAATTTTAATTTATTTCTATTTTGTTTTTCGTTTAATTTATTCTCGAGAGAACTGTGACTATAAAACAGTGAATACAAAACTACCCGCGAAAATTTATACACAGTGAGTGCGGCACAATTAAACGAATGGCTTAGGAAATTGCAGTACTCCTTTATATTGTGCCTAAGACTAATGGATTTAGTTGATTATTAAATATATCTAAGAAAACTTTTAAATGAAAAACGTAAAGGAGATTTCAATAATTTCAATATGATATAAAATATAGTAAATATAATAAAACCTACAGAAACAAAATCGGTTCACCTAGTCAATAGTTATGAGGTGACAAACATAAAAAAATACAGTCGATTTGATAACCTCCTTTTCTTACAGAAGTCGGTAAAAAATATTAGAAAATCCCAAAAAAGCCACTCAGAAATAAGATTTTTTTAAAAAGTATTAAAATAGTCTTTCTCGAAGTACTTTATTATTTACTAACCTTTAAATGTGAGGCTTTTTGTTGCGAAGAGTAATATTTCACCTCACTATATATAATTATTTTTTTATTTTATAATAAATATTTACTAATGAATATTACACACACTTATAACCCTTGACTAATTGTGGTTAATAATTCGTTAACACTAAGGTAGTATAAACTTTATTGACAAATGCAATGTAGGGTAGATATTAGAAACACTTGTACGCTGTTTACCGCGCAACGTACCTACACATACTAACTATTTGATTGGAATATGGGATTTAGCTTCAAAGAGTTATATAATAACAATTCAGTTAAGTTTAATTTCCATTTCAATTATTGTTTGACAGTTATAGCCAACCAGCAAAATTATCATATTTAATTTTTTTTTAAATTAAACAAGTAATAGCATAGCTTAACATAAGCTTTTAATAACGTATAAATAAATTGGTACTTTAAATATAATATATACTGCCATGTGAACGTTGAGGATTTCGGAAATATTAAAAGTTTCGCTATATAATCCATCAGCGGGATAAAGTAGTTTTTTATAAGCTTCGTCGACATCGGTATCGGTATTAAATGATATTTAGGACGCGCGGCAGCGCGTGCCAAGTTTGGTAAAACAGAACTTAAATTAACGCATAAATTTTACGAATTATCTCATACACATATAAATAACTTAATTTCGACAATAGGCCGAACGAAAATATCAGATATATATTAAAACCGGTCCAGCGAGTGCGTCAGCCAGCCTATGGACTCGCCGAGTCTCAAGCGCGCCCCCCGCTGTCGCCCTAGTACGACTGTACGAGGGGGACGCGGGAGGTCTACTCGCGGCTACGTTACTGGTCGTAACTGAGCCTAACTTTGTTAATAACGCCTAGTTTTTATTTATTAAAATTATCTTCATTGTCAGTTTTAGAACGATATTTTACCCAAAATATCGAATGGAATACATAGCATACAACTCGTTTGAATTTTAATCCTTTATTCGCCTCATCTTCCCTACGCAATATTTTGTAAATGCACATAAATAAATATTCATATAGTTCAAGCAGGCGAAGCAGCGCGGGATCCGCTAGTAGAATTATAAATTCAAATCTCAAAGTAAGGACAGATTTTATTTAGGTACAAAAATTGCTCCCAGAGCTCGCCGTAATATTTTGAAGATAAAAGTTTTAGTAAAATTGTACAATTATATGCTACTAATTTTAGAACTTTACTTGCCTTTTCCATAGAATATCAAAATACGCTCTCAAGAGTAACTGTTTATTAACTTTTTCATTTCTCAAGTTTTCGTGCTTGCCAAAATATTAACAAAGATTTTGAGATCTTGTAATATGTAATTAAAGGTGCATTATAATACAGATTTAAAAAAAATGAAATAGATTGTACGTAAAATGATTGGAGAAGTGTTTAATTTACATATTTTTTGTAGTTTAACTCAAAATTAAAACTTATAAAAAATAAATATTTTATTTAGAACATTACGAACGTCCTACTAGCACTAAATAAAAATGAATACCTGCAAAGCACCTCAATGAATATCTTAAGGTATTTAAACATAGAAGCAAAACACAGCTTCGAGCTTATTTAAGCACCGCTTAGACTGTTAGTCTGAGTAATGTGTTGAATAATCTTATCTACAACGAATGTCTGGTACGATAAAGAAGGCTTAGCTGACCGAACTTTATGGGGGTTCACGAAACAGCTTTGGGACGTATGAAAGTACAATACAAAGACATATCTTCAAGGAGACGAGCCCGGGTGGCCCTCCACTCATCGTTATATATCGATGAGATATAATGATTAATTTTTAAGGCATTTATCCACTTTTTCTAATATCACGCACACAGTGGTATGACATTACATACACTAGGTTAACTTCTACCATAATAATATATTTATGTATAAGAAAGGAAGCGTTAAACTAAGCATATCATAATAACAGAATGATTTATCAAAGTATTTTTTACGTAATAATCGTTAGAGACGATGAAACGCCGCCGGCTAACATAAATTGCTTCTTTGATATTGTTTGCCAGCAACAATTCTCGTTAAGTCCCCGTATGGTAGTATTGATTTCATTTCAAGAGTTTCGTACCTTAAAAGAAAAACGGAACCCTTATAGGATCACTTGCAGTGGTTGTGTGTTCGATCTCGGGTTATGCAGAAAATGGACCGTAATTGAAATATTTTGGGATTATATTTCATTTTGCTCGTATAAAATGTCATATTAGAAAAATATAGTTAGTTCATATCTATATAATCGTAGGTAGGAGGTTGATACGCGCGTACGACAAACGTGATTTCTGTTGCGGAAATCTCGATTCCATGCAAATTCCAGATAAAAAGTAGCTTACTACTATTGACTGATTAACAACCTCCTCTTTTTAATTTTTTGTGTTAGCCTCAGACACGGCAGGGTAGGCAGAGAGAACCTAGTGTTAAGACACTCCATTTCACATTTTCCGTCGAAGTTTCCGTAAGCATTGCCTGTTGAGTGGTGGGACCCAACGCCTCGTTTTGACTTTTCTAAATAAATGTAAGAAATAATTGTATTGTTATTATTTAGTCAAATTACTCTCATATATTACGAGCAGGTACATCCATACCTATATTACAAATTCGAAAGTAACTCTGTCTGTCTGTCTGTCCGTCTGTCTGTCTGTCTGTCTATCTGTCTGTCTGTCTGTCTGTCTGTCTGTCTTTCTGTCTTTTACGCAATCAGGCCCAAACCGCTAATTAAATTGTGATAAAATACTCATATAGAGATATTTGAGGGTACCGGGATGAACATAGGATACTTTTTTTTCTTATATTTGTAATATTGTCGATATATATTAGTATATTAAAATACTTATTAATTTGAAATGCAATTTATTCCGCCATGTTTATAACAACCGCCGTTGCTAGGCAACGATTTGCAAAGTTTGTTGTTAGAAAACGTCACCCAAAATGAGTACATGGCGCGCCGACTCAACCTTATGAGTCACAAAAACAAAATTCTACAAAAATATTGTCCCTTAAATATTGTTTAAAAAAGTCCGCGTTGATATATACTATAGATATAGATTTGTATACCTTAACAAAAATTTGATATTCATCCTTATGAAAATAAATATAATAGTCACTTTTAGGATTTCATCTTGATAGAAATTATAGTTTACTGTATAACATTCTAATAAATAATTAAAATGTCACTGATTCCAAATGACCTAGCCGACTGGTATAGTATGACCACCGCGAACGGGTAGATAGATGACTTTGATGTTTTTTTAAATTTTTATATATTTTCGAATTACTATTATTTTTTATGTAATTATTTGCTGCTTATAATTAATTTATCTCATTTCGGTTATCTATACCGATGTTATACATTTAAAATATCGTAATTTTAATCATTTGGGATTTTATTTAATATTGTTCGCAAAAATTAATAATTATTTAATATAGAAAAATGTTTAGTACGCGCGCACGGCAAACTTTAGGTACTTTCTATAATATTAAGAATTTCCTTTAGTTACTTTTACTTTTTTCGTTTGTTCATTTCGGTTGCTCAGATATTTTTTCTAATAATAAATCTCCAATAATAATTATTTTTTAACTTATTTCAATTATTTAGGCTTATATTTTTGCGGGCGTAGCCGCGTCCGGGCCCACTAGTAGTAAATAAATAACAATTAATTGGAAGTATTTTTAAATTTAAAAATAATAATAATATATATTTACAACACAAATATAATAATATTATTGCATAACCGTCAATAACGGACACACGTTAGTCATCATCCACACACACAAATTCACATACTTCTGAAATTAAACCAATATTAATTTAATAGTATTTTATTTAAGCATAATTTGATTTAATTATTTACTAACTTAACAAGGGCTATGGATACCCCCATATCCCCATACCCCTTGTTAAGTTAACAAGAATATAGTGAAAGCCTTTTTCCTCAGGGTCTCGTGACGGGGCATTTATTAAAACCGACTAAATAGTGGAAAAGTTGCAAAAGTAATAATAATTAAATAATATTACTACTTATATTTGTCTAAGACATTAATAAAATTAAAAAATATAACATAATAATTATGATATATTTATTTTTTATTAAAACTCCACTCACAACAATACGAATATCATATATATAAAAAACAAAACAAAAAACATAAGTGTAATAAACAATAATGCAGTTAAAATTCAAAGGTAAATCCTGAATCGCGCTAACGAAATTTCCAAGTTCATTAAGTATATATAAAAGTGGCTCGACCGACGCGAGCAGGGAGTCCGGTGCTACACAGTAAGACAGTATTGGCGGAAGACTG
>DWNA01000325.1:0-26503 GCA_018249835.1 Heliconius besckei | reverse complement strand
AGATTATAAATATATCTTACGGCTCTTTTTTGGAGAATAAATATTGAATTGATATCTGAAGCACTGCCCCATAGCAGCATTCCATAAGATAAAATACTATGGAAATAGCTAAAGTAGACTAGTCGGGAAGTTTCAACGTCCGTCATTTGTCTTATTTTCTTAATTGCTAACGCGGCAGAGCTGAGTTTATCTGCAAGTGCTTCCAGATTACTTGGTACAGTCACTGTACTCATTAACCAACTTGCAACAGGAGAATTTGATCCAAACACTGTTTTCCGAGGTGGATGACAAAGGAGGGTGTTATTATATTACGGAGAAACGTCACTGGTACACATATATTAAATTTATTCAGTAGCTGAGGACAATCAATTCCATTGGTGACGTTTAGATACAAAAAATATATCTAATACTATATTTTATAGATGAAATATTGGCTGGCAATCCTTTATATATTACTAGTATGGTTCACACCATTTAGTAAAAACATACAATATAAATGAATTATTATATTGCAGCACAAAATTTAAAAAAACCTGTACATAAAATGATTAATCGAGCTATTGAAACGGACAGTAAAGAGGAAAAGCATTTATTACAGAAAAACATTTCCAAAACAAGTTACTCTTCCAGAAGTATGTATTTTGTTTTCTTAAATTTTTATATGAATCAAAATTTTTAGTAAATAATTTTATTTACTATTATAACATATGAAATATTTTTTTAAATTTCAGCTCCAAAAGAATCTAGGGTTATAGTCAATACAAATGCAAATGAACATAAGAAGGAATTAAATAATGTTTGTAAATTGGGAAGTAGACACAGTAAAATCATGAAACTAGATAGTGAAACAAGTAATTTTAATAAAAGCACTAGATCTATTGGTAAATTTTAGCTTGATAAATTTTGATTCATAAGTATATGCTGAAAATTAGTTAATTCTATTAATGTTTTCATATTTTACAGAATCTGCAAGAAGCGGAAGAAATCAAAATATACCTTCTAAAATTAGTGTAAATAAAAAATATATTAGCTCTGATAAAGCAATTGAAAAAGAAAACCCTACAAAAAAAAACAAATTTAAACATAATTTTCAAAAAAGTTTTGTGCAACCACTGGTATCAGAAAAGATAAGAATTAATAAATCTCCAAAGATTTTTAACCATAAGGCTTCAGATGTTACTGGTATAAAAGGAACAAATAAACCAGTTTCCATAATACATGTACCAATTGAAGATAAAAGAGAGAAGCATGATGTAGCAACGACTATGTCACCTCATAGTGTGGATATTAACAAAACTACATTAAACACCGCAGATTCTAGTATACAAGTCACAAATGAGATGAATGTAAAGGATGTAATGATTGAAACTAATTTATTATCAAATAAAGTAGACCAAGTTACTGAAACAAGTGAAGATTTTTTACTTAATAACATTGTAGAAAATAGCAAGAGTCAATCTTTTGATAGTCTTGATATACCAAATGTAAGCTTAATGAATAAACGCAGTGATATAGCCAAAGAAGAAGTCAGTAAAGATAATTATTTCATTAAAAATAACCCATGTACTGAAAAACCTATGAGAAATGAGGAAAAACTTATTGAATCTCATTTTAATAATAGTTCATACATTATAAGCAGAGCCACTGTAACATATACAACCAGGCAGAAAATAGATGTTCATGTTGTTGGCAAAAATGAAATGCTGCAGTCTCATTTATCATCCAATCAATATAGTTATCCCTTCAATGTTGTATCAGTTTTAAAAAAAGAAATGGAAAATCAAGACTCTAGCAATAAATATAATAAATATGATGACAAAAATAATGAAACACAGGTCAATTTGGCCCATTTAAAAGATCTGACCTCATTTAATTGTTCATACATTTTTGACAATGATAAACTTATGAAGCCGTCAGAGATAATTAGTACAATAAAAGTTAATAGCAGTTTATTACAGCAACGTGACTACATTTGTGAACAATTCCAACGGGAACTCAATTTTATCGATTCATTTTTTGAGTCTTTGCAATACTTAGAGAGCTGTTCTCTATCTGAAAAGGGTGTAACAGAAAAGAAAGTAGAAAGTTTTATAAACAATAACGGCCACAACTTAAGTAATTTCGAGTTAGGGTCATTTCTGTCCAAATTTGAGGAAGATGTTAATGTTGATGATACTGACACAATGGCTTCAAAGAATCTTTGTCTGGTGAGTGTTATTTTTCAAATGTAAACAATTATGAAACTATTGTCTTTGTATTTAACTGATAACAATGACTGTATAGAACTTTGTGAGGGTAACTAATTTGTGACACTGTTGAAATGAAATGTTAATTAATTTTTATCCATTCCTTTAATATCTTTTACAACTGCTTTTCAAATGTTATGTTTCAGCTCAACTTGCTCATTCGAGATGAGAAGAGACGAGCCAAAGGAATCTTGTTTATACTGAAAATGCGAGAAGATGCTTTAAAAGATTTTACAAAATCGCAAATTTTATATTTAGAAAATAAAAAGAAGCAAGACAATATTGATATATCGACATTGAAGAAGAAACAGCGTGGAGCACTTTTGAAATTGCAACAGGAATGTGGTGAAATGCAACGTATGCGGAAAGCTCTGCTGACAGTGCTAGAGAAGCGTAAATTAGCTCTTATGATGACCAAGAAAAATATCGAATTGAAGTTGAGAAATAGTTTTGATGTAAAACAAATAATTTTGGGCAAAAAAAGACTGCGACAAAGTAACTCGGTTGACCGCCACTTAGCCCCTATTAAGTGTTTCGAGCTGTCTAGCAGTGGCTGCGATGACAGCACCACCTCTCGACCAAAATCTGCTCCAATACTTACATCCAATGTATCAAAAAGTATTACTAGCGCTGAGAAATGTGTGCAAACCGGCGACAGTATTACCATAAATCAAGTGGATCAATCGACTAACACAACTGACGAAAATTTTGTGGTAGTCGATGGCGGCTATCTCAATATATTATTTCACAATCTATTGTTACCACAAATATTCAGTAGCGGCAAACAGTACGAAGTAAACCAGGAGGCATTGAAAAATATCGTACACACAAGTAACACGTATCACGTCACCAACAATGACGTCATGATCGAGGAGCTTATGGAACAAATAAAAGATATAGATACATCTAGTACCCCTTCCACTGCAAGAAGCCTTGTAGAGGAATTCGACCAGATTTACAAGGGTCTGGCTGAAGAGGAGAAATTAAAACACAGTTCTGAACAAAATTATAATAATGTTATTGATGAGATTAAAGATACTGTTTTTTCTACAAGTGCACTTCAAGAAAATAGCGATAGAGGAAGAGAGTATGTTGATAGTACTGCGGCAGTTGATGATAGAAGCAATGATGTTTTCCACGTGGATGTCTCATGTACATGCGAGCCTTTACTGGTGTCTGTGAGTACACAGGCAAATAAAAGTAAAGAAACGGCAGCTATAAGCGTGTCCGGGCCATTGCCTGTGCCAGCGGGCGCTGCGGCGGGCGGCGACGACCAAGCTGACGTGCCGTCTGGGTTGCGACAGTCGCCATCATTAACTTCACAAGGTGAGTTACTTTATACAAAGGGTTTAGTTCCAACATTCAACATGAGATTTTGGAACTAGGCTTCCGCTGCCTTCCGTTCTAAATTGTCTCTCTTTCTAAAGAAAAATAATGATTATACAAGAAAATGTAAATAATGTAAAGCTACATTATCAATGAGGCTATATAGGAGTTTAACCTGAAAATGTTTTTATTACTTATTAAAATAGTAATAGTTTTACATATGACATTATTAATGATTGAATACATTTATATTCTATGTTTATTCAGACCACTTAAAGCTCTAATAACGCTCTGTTACATCCCTTATTCCCAGGCTCAATATGTCAATCTATTCAATCTCTTCCTATTGATAAATATAATCATAAACAAATTCATGAAGTTCAATCTCTATCCAACTCTAATAGAAGTGTAAACTTTTAATTCTATTGCCTAGCATACTTATAATATGAATATAATCGTAAATACTAAATCTATACTAATTCTTTTAATTATTATTAATAAAGTTATATTCAATTTTCAATGCTATATGCTAAATATATAAATTCTATATTTAATGATATATCTTATGATTAATCCATTATTAACAATTTAATTACTTTTATTATTATTAATAAAAATCAAATTTCTATTTCAATTTTAATTCTATTTCTTATAAGATGTTAATTCTTTTAATTAATATAAATAAATTCTAAATTCAATGCTATATCTAATGATTAATCTATTATTAATCATTAAATTATTTTTATTATTAAGAAAAATGAAATTTGTTTTAATTTCTAATTCTATTTCATATGATTAATAAATAATCATAGTTAAGTATTAAAGTAGAATTATTATTAATTAAAATGTAATGTCATTCTAACATTTTTAATTCTATTTCTATACTATATAACAAATTAAATGTTAATTGTTACGTTAGTATGCTAGTTATAAATTATAAAATATGTCTATTTCCTACTGTATACCTATGATTGATAAATAACTACACATTTTAAACAATCTTATCTATATATATAAAGTCGAAAGGTCACTCACTCATCACGAAATCTCAGAAACTACATGTGCTAGGAATCTCAAATTGTGCATAGGAGTTATTTATAGGACGTAGGTGCTCGCTAAGACGGTAATTTGCAATATTCGACTTCTAAGGGGTTGTTTTTGGGGTTGAAAGTTTGTATGAAACTTCGTTACTACAAATGCTAGGAGTCTCAAATTTTACATGGACGTCACTTATAGGACGTAGGTACTCATGAAGACAGAAATTAAAAATAACGTAGTTCGCGCAGGCGAAAGCGCGGGCAGGCCGCTAGTTGTCATATATATAAAATTTAATTCTATAATTTCTATGTCAATATTTAAATTCAATTTAATTCAATTTCTGGTAACAAATATTTGTATGTAATAATAAATATTTTAATTTTTTCTATATCTTATACCTAATGATTTTATTGTTTTAAATTCTATTTCTTTGTTTTGTATTTTCTATATCAATGGTTTCCTAAGTTTCGAATATCGACTTCGCTAGCTAGCTAGCATAAGCTTCGTCAAAGAGGTAAAAAATATGCCTATGTTAGCAAATTCCATTTATTGTATTTTTCCGTAGTATGGGAATAGCGGGTCAGCAAATTCAATTCATTCTGTTTCTATTTAATTAAATATAATTTATTAGTCAGTTAGATTTGGGGCGCGGTCGCGAATACTTGGGAACCATAATTACCCAATGTAATTATTTTGTATTTTGCTAATGAGTGTGTGGACAAAGTGTAATTTTTTTTAAAGACTGAAGTCAAAGGCCACATAACAGCTCCTCCCCCTTTATTAAATTTGAATGCCATACTTATAATATAATGTTTATATAATATCTTTTTTTGTGTTGCAATTAATCATTTCGAATATTTTTTAATATTTTTTTTGTATATTTTAGATGATAGCAGCTTTGCCAGTAGCCAGCCATTTCCATCAAGTACTCTACTTACCACTCCAGCTCAGTTTGAAGCCGAACAGTTACGTCGACAACAACTAGAAATAGAACGAGAGGTAATAAACACCTTTTTCACTTATTACATAACTAGCGGACGCGCGCAGCTTCGCATGCTTATTTAAGGGTGAATTCTAAAAAACCATGAAACATGTGTTCAATGAAATATTTTTAAGAGTCTAAATGTCAAATTTTATAAAAATCGGTGGCGATTTAAAGATTTTTCCATACAAACTTTTACCCCTTACTTGCACCCTTAGGGTGAGAATTCTAGAAAACGATAAAACACGTGTTCAATTAAATTCTTTTAAAAATCTAAATTTAATATTTTATAAAAATCGGTGCCGATTAAAATTTTTTTTCATACAAACTTTCAACCCCTATTTCACCACTTTACGGTTAAAAATTTTCAAAATCCCTTCTTAGTGGGTGTTAAGATTACGAAAGTGAACATCTGTCCAAATTTCACGTTTCTACGCACGCACAGCGGTTACGGCTGTGCGTGCGTCTTACCTCAGTCAGTGAGAACAAGTCCTTTTATATATATAGATTAGTAAAAATTAGTTCTATACTAATATATACTAATATAGTTTACTTACAATTCAAAACGGCCAATTTTTAAGGGGACAAAGAAAATGTTCACATCTTCATTTCTTATGAAAACTGAAATCGTGTTTTATTTTAATTCATCACTAAGATTTAAAATTTTATTGTATATAAAGTAAGACAAAGGTCCAATTTTTTGTGGGTTATTACTATTCGCTATAATATATAATATTGGCGCCCTCGTGGCGCAGAATCACAGTAGATTTAAACACATGGATTCGATTCCCACTATAATAACAAAAAAAAGCAGTAGAAAGAAAAACAGCGCTGAGTTCCGCAACTCAATACACAATCTATACCAAATATTGTTTGGTAATTACAGATTAAAGCTCTAGAACAGCAGCAGTGTCAACTGTTAGCACTGCGGGAGATCCCGGACAAGCCACCTCCACCTTACACTCCGCCGTCAGATCCCAAACCGAAAACGCCAAGAAATTACAATATAGATGAAACGGTGCAACAAAAGATAAAAGATATTATTAGCGAATCAACTACTGACATCGGCGTGAATGATCCCTTCGACGAATTCATTACTGATTTTTGTCGAGATACAATACAAAAACAAAAGATGGAAAGTAACGAGAAATACTGGGAAACATGTAACCTCCTACCGTCGAAGACACCGCTCAGTACTGAAAAATTTATTAGTAAAACAGTAATGGATCTAAAAGAAGTTTTGACAAGTGTTCAACCAACAATTGTTTCAGGTTTGTTTTTTTGGTATATAAAATTCATCCAGGTAGGGCGATCACATAACCTTAGCCATTGACTACTTAAGGATCTTAAGTGCGTTGTCATAAAAAATAAAGAGAAATAAATAAATAACTGGACACTTATTTTAAATTGTGAAATATATGTTACATATGATTTTGATAGTTAGCTATCAATTATTAAGGTTTACAGATACACAACTTATGTCACTTTTATAATAAAAGTAATAGTAAACCCTACTACTACTACCCTACTGGTAAGCTAATATAATGAATGTACTTATCATGAAATTATTGGCATTAAAGTGTTTGAGAATTAATAATAATGTGTCTGAATATAATAGTGGTGACTAGATAAAGTTTTGTTTTAGTAAAATGTCAATTACCATTTAGTAAAATGTAAAACCGTGTTTAGGTCGTTCGTAGAACCAGCTAATAATTTAAAACCAAACTCAAATATTGCAAGGTTACAGCTTCACTTCACCAAATTCCATTTCTCGCTGTATTTCGTACCAGCATAGGTTCCGTCTGCAAGAACCTATTGTTAAGAAACTCCGTTCCCCATTATCCTCCAAATTCTAGAATCATTGCTTGTTGAGTGGCGGAACTCGAATCGGAATCGAACCCACAACCTATCGAGTTTACACTTTGTGCACCTGTGCCACGACTGGCGTCAATAAAATATTCTTTTATATATGTTTTCAGGGGTCGGTGCAAGGCGCTCCGACCACATCGACGACATACTGTTTGCGGAATGGCGGCGGTGCGAGCCCGAGTGGACGTCACTACACGCTGATGACGTCATGGTCAAGAACCAAGTCTTCGAAAGTATCTTCCACAGAATTCTGACAGAAACCATCGATGAGTATAAACAAACTGTCCTCAAAACAAAATGTCCTAATAAGTGAACACCGCTGTATTAGTATATTAGGTGTATGTAATAATTTTACTGGTCACTAGGTAATTGTTGAAACGGCACGTCAAATACTAAATTATTTATTTAGAAATAGTAGTAGAAATGAAAAAAAAAATATCACATAGCTTTTACATTTTATACTGACTAAATTTTTTTTATAAATATTAACTTAATACATTATAAATTTAAAACTGGAGATATTTAATTAAGGCTTATAGTATAACATTTAATACCATCTGTTCAGACTCGCCGTCGAGACCGACGTAAGCACATCCAGTAACTAGCTGTAAGCTATATTAAAACTAACATACATATCATAAAAATTAGCTACATTACATCGGAATACGTAAAAGGTAATTGCGATAAATAAGTTTTTTTTTTATAATACCAAGTACCAAATGACAACACTAACTAATTACATGACAAACAGACAGTGATTCAGATAGAAATGCACTAAAGTGAACATACTCATTGCCAACAATGGGGCAAGAATACTATTTATTATAAAAAAATATTTATTTTATACTTTTTTTCTATTATATAAATTAATTTATTTGGACTATCCATTATATAAATTAATTTATTTAATAAATTAATTTAGTATTCGCCAGCAACTCATAAAGTTCTCAAGTAAAGTCCCTCCTGATCTGTACAAGTGTGTCATTATCACTTCACTGGTTTATCACAAACACTGACACAGGTTGAAATTATAAAATTTGTTGCAAGAAATTGGGTTTTTTAAATAGTACCATAAATTAATCGTCAGCTTTAAGAAAAGATTCAAGGGGATTCGGTCCCTTCCTCCTTGGATTTGTTGGAGCTTTGGTGGCTTCCGCTGAAAATGAAACAATATCATGTTTAATAATGGTTGTCTAAAAAAATCAATCTTAATGAAACTGTCGTTCAGTGACTTATGTGACTGCAATAAAAATCCTAGCTTAGTTTTTTATGACATAAGTCATCGCATAATATTTTTATACAATATTATAAACATGTATTATAAATACATTATCGACAAAGTATTGCTTACTCGTTTGCCCCTGTGAGACTTGTTTCACTTCTAAACACGCCATCCATTCTGTAATACTGATTTTAGTGTCGTGGTTAACGTCGCAGTATCGTGGCAGCTTTCTCCCACACCTCCTTAAAGGTTCCATGTTAGATATAAGTTGGTGGAACGCTTTCCACTCGCGGCGTTCCAAAGCTTTGTTCTTGTCTTTGTCCAGCATAACGTATGTCCATGTTGCGGCTTGTTCCTCCTTGGAAGCTCCCCATTTTACCACATCGCTGTTTATTGAAACAATTGTTAGGTATAACAAGACAGATTCATTAAGACAAAAATATTGTAAATTTTATTATTGAATTAAACTCATACCATACGTGATAAGTTGATAAGTCGTCCACTTGCATGTATATCATCATAAGATCTTTAGTTCTACTTTTGTTAGTGTTTTTAATAATTTTAATTTTTTGAAATAATAAATCCATCTCCTAATGCTAATTATTATTATTTATTTTAAAAAAAAATTGACTATATACATTAATGTATGCATGATCTTTACTCTTTTTAAATTTTACAAATGTTATATGTATATTCATTACAAATAGATAGTTGTGTGAACAGTGGGTCATTCTTTAATGGCGGCCTCAGTTGTACTGTAGTTAAATATGTTTATAGTAATTATTCTAGTGTATATCTTTCTAGTTGTCAGTCACATTATAAGGGTGCAATATTTACTATGCGTTTATTAGTGAAATTGATAGACAATTATAATAATAAGTTGATATAATATTATAATATATACTATATTAATAGTATGTGTTTTCTGTGTGATGGGTTTGTGTCACAGTTGTATTGTGTACATCGGTTAGTATACAATGTTTTTAATATTGTTGTTATATCTCACCCTGGTCCGGTGCCGTTGATGGAAGTTGTCATTTTTGATATGAAGAAACTTAGCAGGTCCCGTAGGAAATTAGTCTTCATTGGTTCTGGACAACCTGTAAGGCAATTGAATGTGTGTTATTATGTATAGTTGGAGTAGGAGAATGTAATCATATTTTCTAGTCTTAAATAGACATGAATTGAAATTTTAATTTTCGGTGTTAACTTATAAAATTATTCTTTTTGTGATGTTATATTGTGTATGTATAGTAACCAAGTACTCGATGTAACAAACTTTTGTACTTACGAACGTGTAAACTATTGCCGGTATTCTCTAGTGTTATGATTGACGTAGATAATTTAGTTTTACTTTACAGTACTATAATGGTCTCTTGCTACATCAAGCTTCAACAAGGATTTACAAGTATTTATTTATTGTCATAATATAAACTGTCGTTCGCGGGGATTGTTTGTGTTTTAATTGCATATAGTTTTAAAATGCTAATATTTTTGTAAACTCATTATTTATAACATATTAGTATTGATGTAAGCAGTTTAGAGACAAATTTATTGTATACGTATACATATCGGTTAGCTGAAAATATTAGATTTTCGTATAACATTTTGTATTTGCTTTAATTTTGGTATTTGTAACTTAATAGTTTTGTAATAGTACTTTATACAAGCATTGTTCCTTATTTGGTGTTTTATTTAGAATCCTTATTTCATAAATTTTAATACAAGATTTAGATTTTACGTATGTATTTATATATTATGTTGTTGTCTTAATTAGCCTTGGATTTGAATGACGATACATGAAAGCTAAATAAATCTACAAGATTTATTTCACATGCACCATTTATGTATGTAACATGAAATGTTCATCTACATTTCACATGTGTAATACTAATAAATAGTAAGCATTTATCATTGTTAATATTTTTCTGAATATACCTTACTAAAGGGCTTGAGGGTATCACTATTTAGTGGGACAGAGTCAAGAGTCAAGACCCACAAATTTTGGTAGGAGGGGCGTACACATTTTGAAAACAAATAATTTAATACATTTGCTTACATTTTGAGTTGGCGTTTTTAGAAATTTTAATAAAAATAAAATATCAAAATCAACTGTTGCAAATGTTCAATATTCATGTGTGACTATATTTCGGGTGCAATAAACGATTATCAAAATATAATTGAAATCGAAAAATATATATCGAAAATCTACTAAACGAGAACAAAAAACTAGTTACATCTCTCACAGGGCTGGCGCGTTGCGGAGCAGCAACGCAGTCGGACCTCTTGGAATACATCAAATACTCCTTAAACTATTTTTATTTGTCCATCATTGATCTCTAACATAGACGACCCCAATAATAGCCAATCCAAACTCATAAGAAATATTAATTGAAAATAAATCTAAACTCAAAACAAATATTAACTCTAAATAAATCTAGCCCCACCTCTCATGGGGCTGGCGTGTTGCGGGGCAGCATCACAATCCGGCCTCTTGTCCTTGACGGAGGACCCCGGGATTGGTTTCCCGGTGTCCTGGTGTACGCACCAGCAGTACCCGGTGGAGCGGTAGCACTGGGCCCGGGCGTACCTCCCGTCGCCAGTGCACTCTGGTACGTAGAGCACTGCAGTACCCGCTTTCTGTTGGAGAAATTTGATTTTTGTATTGGTATTACAATTGGGCGTTTTGCTCTATATGAGAAGACAAAATATATCAATAGCTTAAAGTTAGTACTAGTAAACTAGGTACGTTATTTAATTGTATGTTTTATTTAAATGTAGTTGTATAGCAGGAATTTTTATTTCGCAGTGTATGTGTGTAGGCCAATAGATATTATTTAAAAGTAAAAGTAGCGTTCATGCGGATATTATAAATTATTTAAAGTATATGAGTACCTCAAACACACTAAGTGTTGTTTGATATTCTTACATATTTCGTCTCTACCATCAGATGGCATGGTTCAAATCCATACTCTTAAGAATGATTACTTACAAATTCTCATAATTCAAATTCAAATTGAAATATATTTATTCAAATCAACTTAAATTATGAAAGCTTATTACACATCTCCTACCGATTGTCAGTACCAAAATGTATGTGCACCAGCTTGTTGTTAATTACTACAAAACCAAGTGTTCATGTCCATATAAATGTAATATGCATAATTTTATCCCACATATGGCAGGGTAGGCAGAGGGAACGTTATGTTAATACACTCCGCTCCACACGCTTCGTGGTAGTTATCGAGGTGTTATGTTATGGGTGGCAGAACTCAACGCTGCGGATTGTTTTGTTACAAAATTATTTACTTGAGCGGGAATTAAACCCACAACTATCGCGTTAACAGTTTGAGTCACTGCGCCACAATGACCTCAATATTGTCAATGGACACAAATAATTCGCAAGATATTTTATTTAATATTATTCTCAGGTTTCATAAAAATTATGAAGCATAATAAAGCCATATATGTTTAGCTTGCAAAGAGCAAAAAATACAAACAATATTTGCAAAGTAAAATACAATTTTCAATATATTAAAAATAGTTATAGTACTACACAAAATCTTCGCTGAGCTTCGCACTAAAATAAAATCGCAATTTATATCAATCGCAGCTCTAATATAGGTATTACTAACGTATTTGATATTTATTTTATGAATAGTTTTATGCGAATTAGTATAAATTATTATAATAGGACATTTGATGACATACATAATATAAAAATACGAACAAATATTTAGAATATGAAAATGAATTTTGTAAATATTTCATTGAATTACTACAGGTACATTTTATATGGTTCAAAGATAAAGCTTTAAAAAAAATATATAAATAAAATTATTATATAAAATGTAGAATAACATATTTTAAACAAATGTTACCAATTCTTATTTTCTATTTGAAATGCATTTCAAGTAAACTTAATGTAGGTACAATGTATGAGGGCAATGGCTTCATAAACACCACACATTTTTAATTTACACCATTTTTAAACAATAACAAGGTAATCGTGACATGTAAATGTAAATATAAAAATCGATCGCGTTTGCTCTAGTTACACAATAGTTTACCTGTTCATCTAGCACAGCTTGTCTGTCTGTTAGACAGTCGTTTGCCTCGTCCTCTCTCGCCACGGAGCCGTCGGGCGCGAAGGAATTCCTCATGATACCTGGTAAAACTGTAAACATTTTCTTTTCTATCATAAGTTGTTTCAGAACACCAAATATGTGTCGTAAATATTTACTTCACAGCCACAGTGCCTGACTGTAATCGCCAAAGATTAAGCATTTCAATCGATTCAAATTTGTCATGAATTATTTTTATTTCTTTGCTACAATGGGTTTTGATATTCAGCAATCTCTCTCTCAAGTGAATGTCTCAGCAATTGAGGTGCATGATGAGCAAAGTGTCTTAACTAGGGGCCATTCCTACCATACTAAAAAATCTATTGTGTCATAATAACTTAAGTACCTGTATGTGCCTAACAATAAAAATATTATTAAATAGTGAAAGCTTCTTAATAATAAAAAGGAATACACTGATATTTTTAGTAACTATCGTCATTTATCCTTATATTGAGGAAATTATGTTTTGTAATTTAGAAATTGGCATTTGTTGTGAATTTTGTGTTTCATTTCATTTGAGTTCACTCAAAAATATATATAACAAATTTTATATGTAAGTATATAATCGTAGATTTGAATGTCTGTTTGACGTATACACATGTGTATCTGAGAAAATAAGCTTGAAAAGGTGGTATCAATGGATTATCTATTTGGATAATACTTATAACAAAATACATTGTTCAATCAGTAACATAGAGTTCCAATAATGCAGTCACATTTATAGGAAATATTAAGCACATTTTTTTTAAATATTTTTAAGAGCAGACTTTACAGAAATACTGATTCACTGCTCTAGTGAAATCCAAATGTGAGTAATATGTCTAAGAATTTTGATTATCGTCTCGAACTGGAGACACTTAAGTCATCATTTAAGTGGTGCGGTTTATATATATAAGTACCTATATAGGTCTTTATTTTAAGGTCAATATTTATTTGTGTTGGACGAATTACTATATCGAATGCCCCAGCGCTCGAATAAACATCTTATTCATTATTTAAATATGGCCAGAGTTACTTTGTGGTCCATATAGTATAACAGTGCCAATTGTAAGCCCGAGTTAATAATAATTTAATTCTAATAACCGTGTAGATATTCATCATAAAGAAAAATTGTCTGAAATTTTACGTTTGTATGTAAATATTTGTTATTGTATTCGGAAGCCTAATCTTATGAAACATACGAAGCTTTAAGCTATTAAACAACAAAGTTTAACTGTTTAATCATTACTCACTTTTCTTTGAATTTTATTATAATTTATAATACAGTCCAAACAAAGTCACAGAACTTAATTTGCCTACTACTGACTACTTATAAATACAACTAGCGACTAATAGCGATTTTGTCGGACGTACTTTATATTAATTTTACTTTTTTATTTATGTATTGATTAAAATAAAACAAACATTATGTGTTAAGAGAAGTTTAAAATAGTGAAAATTGTATTAAAATTCGATAAGCCATACACAGACAAACAGACACGAATAAAAAATAATAATATTGATTTGTGGTTCTATCACATCGATAAATGACCCTAACAATGGATTTTCTTTAAAATTTCATGTACAGGACATCGATCAGTTACAATTTTATATACATAAATAAGGTTTTTACCTGAGCTAGGATCTGGCGTGAGTTCCTCCTCGTTGTAGTCGGGCTCCGGCTCTGGACCGTTGTCGTCGTCTGCGTTCAACGACATGAAGAAACGGAGAGAGACTATATATTATTATTATGTTTGCGCATATATTAATTGACTACTATAATTATATTAGTCTTTATAGGTAGAGACCGTCATGGCGCAGTGGGACAGCGTCTCGATTATGCACAGCTATGAAAAATATCTGGGCAAAGCAACGGGCGGCAATATAAGAACTTTTAAGTATTAAATTTCATATAATGAGTGAATGGCTGTAGAGCCTTAAGGGCTGTTAGTTTTTATCATAAAAATTCACTCTAGAGTTTAAATAGCATTAAATTATTTCGCTCAATAAGGGCAATATTTTCAATATTTTTTGTATGGAGGTACTTACAGTCCGGTGCGGGGGGCTCCGGGCTGGCCAGCAGGCAGGAGGCCCACTCGCCGCGCGCGATCTCGCCGTCGCCGTCGCTGTCGCAGCCGCGCGTCCAAGCTCGCGCACATCTCTTTGGTTTCACTACCTTGAGGGTAGAATAGAATGTTTTCAAGAATTAAATTGGGCAAGAAGTGACAACTTGTAATACCAAGAAAGAAAAAAATGAGCGTAATCAGAGTCATAGAAAAAAGTAATTACAAGTTTATATATGTAGCTCTTTTCATACAAAACGAGTGCATAGAGCGTGTAGGTAATTTAAGTTTTAAAAAATTGTAAAATATAACGTTAGACAGCTATAAACGATACGATATATCTTTCGGGTGTGTGAAGAAAATGGTCAGAAAAAATATAATGCATGAAAAATTTACACTTTTAAATAATAGAAGTTGACTAAAGTTTTACACTTTAAACGTGTATAACTATACAGCGTTCACTTCGCACACTTTTACTGCGCGAAGTTTTACACATTAAAATCAAATACCGGACTAAAAAGATAATTGTACCAGTTTTTACTCGCACTAGCCAACGCAGCCACATGTTACATTTTAGAATCTCAGAACAAGTAGACCACTTGAGATATAGCTTGAGATATGTTCCTAGATGGAACACGGCTCTGTTTGTGAAGTAACAAACAATAAGGACCCTTGTTAACATCGTCCGTTTACACTCCTTCCTCGTATAAACATAGAGTCATTACAAATAATTCCACATAGTTATATAAGAAATTTAAACAAACGTTAGAAATTATAATTTTAAAAAATCAGGTTCATACTGTATCCCGCATACAGCAGGTTAGGTACAGGGAACCTAGTGTCGAGATCCTCAGTTCGCCACTTTCTGGAAATTATAGTCATTTCAAATAAATCGTAACTCTGAAGCTTGTTTATTGAAAGCCAATAAATAATGTTGATATCTGATTTATATTGCAAATTGTTCGTTTACCGCCCCGAGCGACTGCATTAAAATCAATAAATAATTAATTACTTTCGCTTTATAGCTCAAAGTAGGTACTTTGTTAGTGCTGTTACAAAATGTACGGCTGACTTTTATTATTTATTATATAATAAATAATGTTAACTGTTTAGGTAAAAGAATTTGTGATAAGCTGAAGAGAAATATGCTCCATTTAGACAGCTTCTATTTTTTTAAGTTAAGTTTAGGCTAGCCGAAGTGACGCTATGGCGCAGTAACATGATGGCTGTGGGTTCAATTTTCACTCGGGCAACGAATTATTTAACATTTTAGTAACAAGACAGCGCAACGTTGAGTTTTGTCACTCAACACGCTAGGTTTTCTCTGCCTACCCTGCTAGTTAAAAAAAGTAAACACTGATACAAATATTTATCTCATTATTCGACCAGGTACCACGTGGCCTCAGAAAAGAGTAAGACTAACGAAAACAAAACAATTAATTACTAACGAACAATTAAATAGTCAAGTATATTAAAAATACCTTTTTAATAAGACGTCGTAGCCCTCTGTACTCTGATTTCTGGAGCGTGCCACTTCTATCCCGGTCGAGTTCCCTAAACTTCCAGTCGGCGACAGTTCGGGGATCGACAGTGGTCCCTCCTTGGTCGGACCGCGCCCGGTCGTACTCCCCGCTGAATATTTTTATTAGGTTCCCATTGAACTGAGCGCGATCAACTCTTGTGCAACCTGGCAACCGTTAAAATGACCATGTACAAGAGGATATCAATATGATTTAGGTACTAGGTAGCTGAAGATCTCTATGCATTTTACGGCAAAAAAATTAAATTTCGTACATAATTCTAATGTCAATCGTATAGGAGGCTTATAAATTATTTCTTTATAATATTTAAAAAGAATCAGAATAATTAATTCAGAACCACATTCAATTTTTTTTTCCGTGTAACAAAACCAATAATTTCATAGGTTTTATGACAAATAGAGAAAAAATAAATGTGGTATTCTTGAATGGTAAACAATACAAATCTTACCATATATTTTTTTTTAGAAATTTAATAATTATATTTAATTTAGAACTATCGACAATAATTTCAGTTTTGATATTATGAAAAAATCAACTAAAAGTTCAAATAGGAAGGCAATTTCTATACTGAGTGAAGTCGGGCACCATTCAAGCGTGATAAATAGAGAAACACGCAGCGCGCATCGCGTGCTAATCGAGTGTAATTGTTATTAAGTGAACGCACTATTACAGCGGTCTTTCTAAAAGTGATGAAAGCGAGCGCTAATTTTGAACATGTTTTTTTTATTACTTCAAAGTTGTCAAAAAAATACATAAAATTTTATCCTAATTGTGCTCTCCCTAAGAAACTGACTTCAATACTTAGTAAAATGGAATACTTACTTCTTTTGTTGCGTTGTCCCCGAAACGATGATCTACGTTTAGTTTGCGACTTTCCTGAAACAAGATGTCTATAGCAATAAAATAATATATTTGGCTCTAAATAATATTGAAGAAGAAGAAAGAAGAAGAAGAAGAAAGAAGAAGAGAAATGTTTGAATAAATTAGCTTAAATTTTTTAAAGAAAAATATAATATGTATTAACGAAATATATTTAGGACAGTTTACGATTGTGTTGACCGATTTAACGTCGAAATACAAACATTGGACTGGGATGGATGTGACAGTAGGTATGCGTGGATTAATTAATCTGGAATGGCCTCCCAATGAGTTGGTGGGTGGCCTTTTTTGTTATTAAATTATTTCTTCCTCATGGCGCAATTGTACCAATTTAAAATCGGAGGATTTATATAGGTGGTCTATATTAGTTATCTTTTATATATTGTCAAAATATATAGAATATCTTATCACACACAAAAAATATACACTACCATTTAAATAACATAAAAAAGAAGCAATCACGTTCGAAATCTTACTTATAGGTGAGTGGGTGAAAGAAGAAGCGTGCATCTAGTAACATGTGGCTGGCGTGTGGTAGTTACTTGGTGCAAGTGTGCGGTGTCCTGCAAGGGGGGAGCCGGGGGGCACCGTCCACAACCGGTCCAAATGGCAGTGATGTACAACATTAGTCAATACGAGAACCGGTAACGACTGAGTTCCCTGCGAATGCCTATACTGTCTCCATAATTTTTTAATTGAACGATGGGCAAATGGCTTTATTTCGTCTGATGACTGTGATTTCGGATAAGTGTCCATTATTGAATCCTATCTTTCTTCTTATTTACAATTATTATAAAAATGAAAATACAATTAATAGAAAAATTACCGTTCATTTTAAAACTGTTACTTGCGTATTAAAATTTAAAACATTGGTTTTACGATAAGTGATACTTGTAGAACACGACTCCATCTACTTCATATCTTTTAAATCTAACAGGTATTATGGGACCTATAAAAGGGAATGCCGAATAACGTTTGAATGTGACTGTCTGGGCCCAGACATGCAGGCGACAGGCCCTATCGCTTTACGTATTATAAACTTATAAAATACTATAGTTATAGGAATTATTATACTAATCTATGAAAAATAAATTCCTTTGTTTCTATAATGCTTTGAATTTGCTAACAACATCGATGGATTTAGAAAATTATTAAATTGTTGACCAGTTAAAATTATATTCATCAATTAATCGCTGGACTCTAGAAAAAACAATTTTACTAAATAAAATAAACATATAATTTTCAATATTACTATATTGTATATGATATTTAAAGTGATATCTGTGGTGTCTCCTGAATACAGTGCATTAATTACGAGGCAAAAGGGCAGGTAGATGACTCGACTAAATATAAAATATCAAAGGCGCGGCAAGCTGTCCTAACAATCCTATTATACGTTGTCTGGAACTTTTTTCTTTTGCCTCATGGACATCGACATTTGTCTTCATGGGAGCAAAAAACGGGACACCATTGTGGTACGGCGTCGAGCTGTCTGAGACGAACCTTCGTTTCTAAGAAAAGCCACAGCTGTATAGTCCACCATACAATTAATTTAGTAGCGTTTTAAATGCACTTTATGATGAAATGGAATCGGTAAACGACTATAACAATTAAGGTGTAAGTATACTGTTATTTTTAGGTGTTCACAATTTTTGGAAAAGATTTTAATTATGTGTGGTGCTATATTATATTTAATTTCAGCTTCAAGATGTAGCAGGCAGCAGGGTAGGCAGAGGGAACCTAGTGTTAAGATACTCGGTTTCCAATATTCCAAGTGGCGTAAATCAACACCGAGCTTTTCTTCGAAACCAGAGCGAAGAGAAATTAAAATATCAAATATTCCATTACCTCTGTGGGGAACCCACAACCAGTCGTTTTTACAGTCACACTTATAACGTAATAAAGGGTTTAATATATTTCATAATATTAAATTGAAGATATTATATTGACTAGACCTAGAGCCGACTGTTTATGGAGTTCCTAGTTGTGGTAACATAAGCTAATTGCCCATAAATCTGAATGTGAAATTGGTTGTAGACAACAAACATCAACATAATGGGAGGAGATCAGCAATCAGACGTCTCGATTGTGAACTACATGAATTTTATATGAAATATGTCTGCACCACATTAGATACTATTGAATTTAAAAATAATAACTTTATATATAATTTATTTTGGTTGTCCATGTAGTATGTTATTTTTCTACTATGTATATATATTATCTACCATAGTGACGACCTAACATACAATGCTAAGTCATGAAAATTGAAGTGAATTTTGAGGCATTTATAGGGCATAAAGGAAATGAGATATTTAATATTTTAATTTCTTCGCTCCGGAGCGCTGTTGATTTCCACCACTCAACATACTCGTACAAGGCCCCCAGAATTCAGCGTAAAGAGTGAGTGCAGCAGCGTATTATCTTAACACTAGGCTACCTACCCAACATTAAGGTACGAATAACCACCATGTTAAGAATGCACGCACATATGTATTTCTGATTTGTTAAAAGGGAAATACAATATTTAACTATGACGTCTATTAAGAAAGTATTATTTGCCAAATATACCTATCGTTAATTAATAATTAGGTGTCAACTTAAATTAATATAATATTTTAAACCTTATTCACCTAAATAAAAAGCACGAGTGCAACCCTTTTACTCTTGACACTATTAAAATGTAGAAATTATTTAAATTTTGTTTATATAAATAGGAATCAGATAGTTATATATTTTGGGTTATTTCAGGATTAGTGTTTTTTCTTAAAAATATTGTTGTCAATACTAAATTATTTGAAATATTTCATCGTAGACAAAATATATGGAACTAGATCGTCGGATTTACTTAGTGAATGTGAAGAACGGTGTCTAATAACGGTTCGATTATAAAAATATCTTATTAAAACACATTCGCCACTGTCCACAAAATTTCTATTACATTTTATTAGTAACTCAATTAAATCTAACATTAAAACTAAAAAAGTCTAATGAATCATAATAATAATTGTTATCATTAAAATAATTAAATAACTTAATAAGTTACTTCGGAGGGTAAAATATTCTTTCAATTACATATGAATACTTATCTATAAGTTAATATTTATCGACGGTTTTCACTATTTGCTTATCGACTCGCTTCATATTCCTTCTCACTGTCAAGTCAAGCTATTTATTACGGATGCGTCCGATACAATCGGTCTCGTGACGGGAATGCGAAACACTTTTATGTTATATGGACATTTCTCAACTAGTTGTCCAGCGATTTCTTAGCCATATAATTTAAAATTGTATGTATAAATGAAAGTACTTGCTAGTTCAATTACACGTATATTATAAGCGTTCTTACTTAAAATATTTTTAATACTGTAGTTATATATAGTTTTACAACTACAAAAACCTACGCAGGGCGTCGTCCGGACTCAACACAACAACTACAACGAATCCTAATCGTCTGCTTCCCTTACACCCGCACCTTATTATTATGATTCTTATCATACACTAGCGGACGCGCGCAGCTTCGCTTGTTTATTTAGGGGTGAATTTTAGAAAACCAAGAAACACATGTTCAATTAAATATTTTTAAGAGTCTAAATTTCAAATTTTATAAAAATCGGTGGCGATTTAAAGATTTTTCTTTTTACCTTTAGGGTTAAAACTTTTCAAAATCCCTTCTTAGTGGATGTCCAGATTATGAAAGTAAACATCTGTCCAAATTCCACGTTTCTACGCACAGCGGTTACGGCTGTGTGTGCGTCTTACCTCAGTCAGTGAGGACAAGTCCTTTTATATATCATACATAAGGCAAGATAAAGCATCTATACATGATACCAACGACATTTGAAACATACGACATTTGTGTACGTATAACCTTTGTTACCTTTGCCACTATTTATGTGCAAATTTACCCAAGAGGTCTACATGGCTTAATTATGCCCGGCGAGTCGATGAGAGCCAAGTTCAAAATTTAATATATTCTGTTTTTTAATAATCTTTCTAAAATATTAAAGAGATACTTTTATTACTATTTTCTCTGAGGTGAACTGTTTTTAAACCGTTACAATTCATTAACATTTTTAAATAACAAATTATTTAAATGAAATCTTAATTCTACCTTTGAATTTTGCACGCAACGATTTAATAGTCGAGGAATTCGCGATATCTCGGCTAAGCTTACTTAAGTTTACATTAACTTTTCTAGCATTTTTCTTATAAAAGATTAAACAAAATTTACATAAAACGATTCAGCGTCTCAATTTAATTTTATTTGATGTAGAGTTAAAAAGAAACCGCTGGTTGTAACAAAAATAAACTCAGGTAAAAATTTGCGTGGGTCAATAAGATTAGACCTGCGGCGACTGAAATTTGCACTCAATTCTATCAAAGAATTTTGATTAAGGATATTTGTTTAAGCCCGAGAATGGAAAACGTTTATGCGATTGTTTTTAGTAGAATTATTGTTTTTTAATAAAACAAACAAAAATTAATACATGATATACCTTTTAGAACTAATTTATCTTGTATTTAAATAGAACTTTTGAAATAAATCTTCTTGAAAAGACTGTTTATTATGTGGTTTTTTTCTAAATCAAAGTACCTATAAATATAATGCACATATTTAAGTCAGATAGTGTCATTACAGTAAAATAGTGATATTTTTTTATTTTCTATCAACCTATCACAGAGTCCATTGCTATACTTTGCTTTAACTAGAAGACTCGATCTGGACATGTTATAAAAAGTTTGTGATCCATATAAGCATGTTTAAATCCACGAAGAATTTTATTCGAATATACCTTAATGGAAGAACTTTAGTTCGTAATTATAAAAAAATTACATACAATTATACATGTTTATATAATTTCAATGCAAATTTTAATATTCGTCTAATAAACCACATTTTATATTGCAAAATGACGTAACCTGACTTCAATTCAATATTAGAGCACATTGGCATCAATGTCGTCTAATTCGATCATAGTAGGGGTAACGTAACGTCTGGATTACCTTCTTCCGTCATATAAAGATATTTGTAGTCATAAATTTATTAGCACTTTCACTTTTATTTAACAAAAAATAAGTCAATATTAATGAGGTTACCTAATTAATAAATCATATTTTAACTAATAACTTGTTACAGACAAGAATGATAGACAGTCTTTCATAATTTTCGTCATTTCTTCATTTTTATGGATTTTAAGGAAATAGTGGGGTTGGCCTCTCCAATGGCATGCCACCGAGCTCGATCTTCAGCTCTTCGCATCCAGCCGTTGCCCGCTACTTTGCGAATATCGTCACCCCATCTAGCTGGAGGACGTCCTATGTTACGCTTGCCGAGGCGTGGTCTCCACTCTAGCGCGCTTACCCCGACGGTCATCGGTTCAAATGTGGCCAGCCCATTGCCACTTCAGCCTGCTAATCCTTTGGTCTATGTCCAGCAGTGGACGAGGACAGGCTGATGATGATGATGATGAGTGGCGTTGATAGGGTATTCACTTTCTGTGAGTTTTAGAATCATTGTGTAATTAGATAGCAGAACACAATGCCGCGCTAAGTCTTGCAGATCAATAGTAGGTATTCGTCCTTTTGCATATAATTTTTATCTATTTTCATCATTATCAATAAATGAATATATATATATATATATATATATATATATATATATATATATATATATATACAGATTTCGGCTTCGGTGCGGTTCGGCTAATATTTATAACTTCATAAGAAATTGCGGGAATGAATATGTAGATTAGATATTCTGGATCTTTCTAGATCTAATAATATACTTCAAGTGCAATCTGTTTTATATCGAATAATATAAACAAATAATAGATACTTTGTGTGAAAAGATACTTCGCAGAAATTTGGCATCGCTCGCCTATGATCGGTGGAAGGAGTAATATATGGGCCATTCACTGCACCAAGCAACTAATTTCACAAAACAGAATCAAGATTTGTGATGTTTATATATAATATACCTTAAAATGAATATTGTAGAATGCTTAAATAATGTTGCAGGTGTAATCTACAAGTATAAGAATATAATAAAATGGATGAAGAAAAAGCTATCGTGAAAAATTCCTAATTTCAAATTTGATAAAAGTTTCAATTTTTATGTCAATGGTAGAGTCAATCAATTTGGCAAGTAACAATAATGAACTTTTTTTCATAATAATATGTATCAACAGTTTTGATGTTTTATATTATAATATATTTAATTTGTTACGTTTGCACAATTTATTACGTTTTATATTGCTTTTTCTTTTATTTATACTAATAATGTGTTAATTTCAAATATTCCTATTATGGTACATTAGTTAAAATAAATTCAATTTAAATCATTTATGTTTCAACTTGCTTTGGATTATAGAAATGAATTATTATATAGAATTTTTCTTAACAACAGAATAAATACTTACATCTGTTGATCTCAAGCTATATTAAGCATTCTATTTACATTACCAGCTCCAGTAAGAGGAATCGCTGTGTTTACGAAAAATATAAAGTATGTACAAAAATATGTCAGACGTGAGTTGCTGCTATGCTGTATAAATGTAGTCTCTCATCTATTAGTCAAGTGTAAGAAGACAGTAGTTCGCATGGCTATGTGGATAAT
The DNA here is from genome assembly GCA_018249835.1 of Heliconius besckei. Lineage (NCBI taxonomy): Eukaryota > Metazoa > Arthropoda > Insecta > Lepidoptera > Nymphalidae > Heliconius > Heliconius besckei. The sequence goes on along the minus strand of DWNA01000325.1, from coordinate 2,615 downwards.
TACTATAATTTCGCATATAGCTCACGTTTCTCTACACCGTGCACCAGTCTACCAGGCACTACCATAACTGTTTGAGAATAAAATTATTTTATTTCAATAGAGACAACTCCTGTGTACAGATAAGTGGGGACGACAGTAGTGCAAGGGGTCATGATCACGTAACATAATGATTTGTTAACAGGCCCTGCCACAAGGACGACTACATATACTAGGTACACAGAACAATTATGACTATCATAGTATAAGCCAATTAATTAGGTATTAAAGTTTGTAACTTGTAATATTTTTTTTGTATATCGATGTCATGTGGAGACGTACAATATCAATCCATTTATTATAGTTATCGTTAACTAAGAGTATATTGAAAATTAAAATAAATCAGTTCCCTAGTGCTAAAACACACCGTTCCCCGTTTTCCGCCGAATTCCGGAAGTTTTGCGTGAGTGACGGAAATCAACGCCGTTACACCAGAGCGAAAAAAATAAAAATATACGTTTAAATACATATTAATTTATTCAAATGGGGATAGAACCCACAACCAGTCGCCTTTATATTCACACCTTATGGCCTTAATATTATAAATGAATAGCTGTATATTCACTAAAATGGTAGTGTAGTTGGGACTTACCAGTCCTAGTGCAGTCAGGCCTGCCGTTCCTGACCGAGGTGTCCGGAAGCGGCTTGCCGTCAGGCGAGACGCACCAGCAGCCAGCAGCAGCGCCGGCGGCCGCGCACTGCACCGCCGCGTACGTGCCGTCCGCGCGGCACCGCGGCACGAAGGTGGCGCGCCGCCCACCCTGCGCGCTCAGCGCGTATCGCAGCACCGTCAGGCACGACGACGACGACGACTGACCCTCTGTACATACATACTAACATCACTATTGTATTGGCTTCTTAATGCCCGAATTGCCCCTGCTGCTTATTACTACATACACATACATACATAGCTCCACGCTTTATCCCTTGCAGGTTTGTTTGCGAGAGAATGGAGCGTCAAACGCTACTGTCTCTGCATACCTCTTTCGCCTCGTCCACTGTAATTAACCTCTTAATACACGCCCTTCGGGAGGTCCTCATGCTTTTTAGGTGACCTCCCTCCAGTATCTTTAATACTGTGTTTTCGAAGATCAACCCTATCAACGCTTCATTACTATTTAACATATCATACGTTTTAAGCAACTTCTCAATAATATCAAAAATCTGTAGGCTTTTTTGTTCTGTACTATTATAGAATACGTGTAAGTTGTAAAAATGACAATTCCCGTTGTAACAAGTATTACGAACGATGTGGTTCATTTAATAAGTTAAAAAGTCTCCTGATGCGATCAGATGTGAGTGACAAAAAATAACTCACCTATACAGGGACCTCTGTGTGCTACCGTTACCGTTTCTCCGGCACATTGAGCTTTCATGAGGTGACATTTAGATGGATAGTTACTGCCATCTGTTCCACAGACCTGCCTGTTGGCGTTCCCTGTATTCGCCTCACATGCGGTTACTTTATGATAGCAAGCCTCGTTGTTTTGTTGGATCGACTATAAGTAAATAAACAATACTTGTATAACATATAATAATAACAGACATGCTAGTGTAAATTGTGTTAAAAATTCTTTACAAGTACGGCGCCTACCGCTTATTGTTCCCAATAATTTACAGTTACCAGGTAAGCTACTCTGGTCAAAACAATACCCGTGAAAGTGTTACTCCGAATAGGCACACCAAATATTTATATTAAATTTTAAAATTTGTAAGGAGACCATATTTATTTAACAGATATTTATTAATTTTACAGACTTTATTTACATTTTTTGTGTATAATAAATATTTAATCATAGCAGTATTCTGGTAGTAGTTTCTTTAAAATGTATAAAATATTAAATTCAAATTCAAATTCAAAATATTCTTTATTCAAATGGGCAATTATTACAAGCACTTTTGAATCGTCGAATGAACATATGAATAAAAAGCTACCACCGGTTCGGAAGGCAGTTCTGCTGAGAAGAGCCGGTAAGAAACTCAACAGTGGCCCTTTTCAAAATGAATGGTACAATCACAATCTATTACATTAGCTGGCAGCTATCCTGCATTACATTCAATAGACATTAATTCCATACATGCTTATCTTCTAAATATTCTTGAACATTATTTTTTCAGAACTATAAATATTACCTATTTCGAAGGAGTATAAGTCATATATAAACGTAAATATACAAGACAGCATAACTGAATAGTAAACGGAAATTGGTATTTTATTTTTCATAATAAATGTATGCAGTTATATTAGTCTATCGTTTGTATTCAGTTCACAACGATAAATGCTGCACGTGAATGTATCTCTAACTGCCAATTTCGCCTAGCAAAGGATTGGATGTAGCCAATGATATTTATATAATATTTTTTTATTTATATACATACAAGTAGGCCCGGACGCGGCTACGCCCGCGAAAATATAAGCCTAAATAATTATATAAATAAGTTAAAAAATAATAATAATAAGTGGAGATTTATTATTAGAAAAAATATCTGAGTAACCGAAATGAACAAACGAAAGAAGTAAAAGTAACTAAAGGAAATTCTTAATATTAGAAAAAGTACCTAAAGTTTGCCGTGCGCGC
>DWNA01000324.1:0-26541 GCA_018249835.1 Heliconius besckei | reverse complement strand
GATGCTCTTGTATATCAGCCCCTTGAGCTTGGGCGGTATTTTGCGGTCGCAGACCACACCAGTGACCTCCCGCCATTTGGCCCAGGCAGCGCTTATCCGGCCATGGACATCGTGGTCGATGCCTCCAAACTCGTGCATAACGGATCCAAGGTACCTGAACTTCTCCGACTTAACGGCTGGCTCAGGACCTATAAGGATAGTGCTCGAGTCCCGGCTCCCGGTATTACAGTATCAGACTGCAACCATAGTGTATACACTATGGTTGCAAGTTCGATATCCATTCGGGGGAATGTCTATTTTTATTTCTCAGCTTCACGATTTTGTCATTGTCATCGACTATTAGCGCTCTCAAAAGATCATGGCAATATTTATTACATTCATTTTTATAGATAGATCGATACAGGTAATAAACGCAAATTATAAAACATAAAGAAGGAGATGTTACTTATAATATATATTTAAAAAATAAATATTTTCAACCTAAGTGGTTTAAGTCATTATCGTCTTAAGTCTAAACGAAGTGTAAAGTTTACTCAACAATCGATAATCGATATAGAAGTGTAATGGTACCCGACACTTCCTCTTCAATGCGACACCGACACCGACACCGAGACACAACAATACAACAACAACGAACAGTACCAACAGTACAATGTTTTAACTTTCACGTGTTTAGTGCTAATTACTTGTGGAACAGTGTATTTTCTTAAGTATTATATTTATGATCTAATCGTCGCCCGCAACTTTGTTTGCGTGGATTTTAATACGTAAAAAGGAAAACCCCTTTTTTTCGTTTACGTAGACATTTCAAGATCTGTTAGAGAGGACCTTTTAGAGCTCCACCACTCTTCCTAAAATACTTACATGCCAAATTCCAAAATTTGAACTTCAATAGTACCCAATAGGCTTATAGGCCTTCGTGGCCCAGTGGCATAGCATCTAACTGTAAGCATTACGGTTATGAAGTCGATTCCCGTTCGAGGGAATGAATTATTTTAATTTTCTCTACTCAATCGTTACACACGACAAAACGTTACATTACTCACACACAATGTCAAACACTGGGTTCCTTCGGTCTACCCATGCAATATTACAAAATTAAAATAAGCTAAAAAATATATAAGAAAAATATAAATTAGAAAAATCTTAATTTCCACTGACGCCAGGCGGTAACCTGAATTCTTTTAGATCCACTGACGAGAGTCCTAGCATTCATTAGGTTTCCACATCAGTATGCCGACATACAAAGGGTCACTGTCTGTACGTAAGTACTTGTACCTAGCATGGTATAGCGTCGCTTTCTCTTACTAATTACTAAAGAGATACACAGAAGGTTTTAGAATTTTTGTTAGCTTCAAGCTACATCCTACATATATAAGGGTAGACATAGAGAACCTAATGTCTGTCCAATTTTTCAAGGTATTGTAGAGCGAGGAAACTCAACATCTTTCACATGATTTTCGACGAGACGCGTAGGACGCGGCACCGAACACACCAGCCGTCGCGTTTAGTGTCTGACAGAGTGCTGAGTCGTGATGGTGTTATTTATACACCAAACTAAAGTAAGCATAGGTTGACCGGCGTGAACGCATACGGGCTCAACTCGTTAAGACATGCAAGTATAAGAAATATTAAACCTAAATTGCGGATAAATCTCATAAATTTAACGACACATTATTATGATATTAAATTGTGAAACGATTATAATGCAATATACAAATATGTGAGTATAGAAAATTGGACGGTACGTGGGGAGGGGAATGCCTCAACGCTAGGCCCCTAAATTAAAAAAAAAATTGTGCTCCCCGTAAATAGGACTGGCAAGATGCGATTATATACTGAGGTCTAGGCAACTATCAGTATATAGTTACCTCTTTACCAAAATAAAGCTACAGATTGTACCAGCATCTAAATACCACAAAAAAAATAAGATTTCTTACAGATTTTATACGAACATATGATCTAGATAGATAAACATATACGAGTTCATATAACAATTACTGTCTATCTTTCACAATCATCAAAACCACTAAGTATCGACGACATGGCCCGTTGAGTATATCGGACGCTTGCAGACTGCGGTAGCGTGGAACGGAACGCTCCTCCACATAGTTTGTTGTAGGTACTTGCCGATGATCCGTTTTACGTAATATGTAGTGTATCATCATGTATCACGCTATGCAGAGTAGGAAAAGGGGACTTAGTGGTAACTCACTCTAGGACTCCGACCGACTTGAAAGATAGAACTCAACGCTGCGCTTTGTCTTGTTATCACACAACTTCAGCAAAAACATGAAAATTATTAATTCCACTGAGGGGGAGTCGAACCCAAGATTATTACGTTTACGCCGATATGATAAGGAAAACTAAACTAAACTTAGAAATCCTCTCTTACAAAATATAAGCCAGGGACTGTAGGGAACCATACCATACATTTTTCTATATATTTTTCTCCTTTTAATTTCAGAAGTGCGTTTCGTCCATACACACATACATACGTATATAGATAAAAAAACTTGAAAATGAAAATATTAATACTATTAAAATATAACCAAAAGTACCAGCGCGAAATCAGTGAATATAATAATGAATTAATTTATATTAAGAGAAAGGTACTTTCATACATGCGAACTCTCAATGCTCTACTTATAATAATATTATGACATAACAGCGATTTTCAATAATTATTTACTGTTATATAAGATTGGGTTGTTTGTAGGCACGCACCACCGTACCACTGTACCACCGTACCACCGTACCAAGTATGTTATGTCGACTCGGGCTTGACTGGTTTTTTTAGTAAAATAAATGTATTATTTCAATAAAATTAACGTCAACACATTTTTCAGATAAGTAGATGAAATTTAGGTGGGGGTAATCGATTATATGAAAGGTATAATAAAATTGCAATTTAAAGCCGTCGACACTTAATGGTAAGTCTCTGATTTTCTTCGAAGTAGAAATTGTGGACTTTCACTGGATAAGTTGATATGGAAAAATAACTTGGCGTTATGCGGTTTTACTTCACTTATCAATTTTACTTAACATGTTTACTTATATACTTATGTATTTGTAATGTATTACACATATATTTGACTGTGTGATATTGCCGTTTATGTAGCAATAATCGCTTATTTCGATACTATAAGGCTGAAAACTGACTGACCTGAAAACTATACATTTGTGATTAAGTCCTAAAAAATAATAGCCTAAAAAGGGGGGCAAAATTCGTCAGATTTTTTATGGGGTTATAAATACGGGCCCTAGTGAACTACGTTATCCAAGGAAACTGCTTATCCAAGGATCTAAATAGGCATCGCATTATATGTTAATATGGCGACGGGACGCTCCTCCTCAACACACACCAAGGTTGTTTGAACAATGCTTTAATCTGAAGTAAGGTATCCTAAATTGTATATATTATTCCAGTGTTTACTTGCGGCTTTGCTCGCCAAGTCAAATGAAAATATCTAAGAATACTATTACTAGTACTTGATAGAAGTGTTCATTGTTATCCCGCTGCTGATATAAAACACCCTACAGGACCTACAGCCTTCTTCAATAGTATGGATATACAACACAATATTTCTTTTCAATTTTAATTATTAACTCCTGCGCGAGTTAGCGCGTTCAACGCGTTCAAAAGAATCTTCAGCTTTGGGATTGAGAGAGGATTAAAATTGAAAAATCCTCCTCATCATTATTCATTGATGGAATTAATCATTAGTATAGATTATTCTTTTTATTTTAATCAATAATAAATAAAATTGAAAAAATAATGTATACTAACGTATAGATTACACGAATATATCCTCATAAATAACTTATTGATTTTACAATATAAATTATAAAACTTGGAATGAAAATGCTAATAGACCTAAAAATAACATAGTAGACGATTTAAGTAATTAATTTCAGGTAAAGTAGGATTTTTTTTTCTTCACACATCTTTAGCATTATTGTTTCAAGCACTTTTCAGTATGTTAGAACTACTTAAAAAATCTTTCTAAATAACAATGTTGTGTTGTTGTTGTTAAATTTCTAAATGAGTAAATTGTTTGTAAATGTTTAAAAGTACATATGGGCATGACAAAGAAATTGTATGTTTTCACAGCACGTTTCCTTGAAGGAAGTTATTCTAAACGGTCGCACAATCATAAATTGCTATTCTGATCAGATAATAAGGGCATTAGCTACGTTTATACGCAACGTTACTGTAACAGTTGCGTAAATACGTAAATCTACATGTTGGGGATTTACCTACGCATTTTTTATTTGTCTACTCTTCAAATTTTCTTTTTTTTAGCTCTTCACTGTATCCCGCATGTAGCAGAGCAACCTAGAGTTAAGACACTCCTTTCGCATTGAGACACTTCTGTTTCCCACTTTTTGGCAAATAATTTGCGGAAGCTTTGCGTGTTGAGTGGCGGAACTCAACGCCGCTCTTTACCTCTTCATCAGCGCAAACAAATGAAAATATTTAAATATTTCATTCCCCTCAAATAGAAAAATCGAACTCGCAACCGTCAATCGTTCAGGATAATATAATTCGAGATATTAAAACCTAGGTCAACTTTAGGATACTAATTTAAGCCAACGAACGAACAAATCACTTTATAAATAACGTTGATATTACTGTTATGTGCAGATATTTTTAATGACATAGAATTGTAATAAATTCATTCTTAAAACATATAATTATCTTTTGCAGATGGCGCACACAGTGGTAGTCTTAGTGGCATTGATTGCCGTGGCTATAACTGCAAAAGAGCAAACGAGATGGTCTCGTCAGATCAGCTCTTATACAGCCGATATAAGCGACTGGGTTCCCTTAACGAGCCCAGTGGACAAAGAAGAATTGCCAACAATCAAAAGGCAAGCGGTAGCGGAACCTAGGATATTATCCGAACCTTTTCCAGGATTTATAAGGCCAACAGGTTTTAGTCAAGACGGATTTCCGTCAAGGGCATTTCTTAACTCTCCTGTTAATCGACAATTATATTTACAATCAGTACCGTCAGCACCTCAAAATTACCTCTCAGATCAAGGTTTCAACCAAGGCCTAAGATTTGGTTTGACTCAACCGAATTTCCCATTAAGCCAAGGATTTATAACTCCTCAGTTTAACTTTGACAGCGTTCCACAATTGAAACCTCGACCGCACAATTCTCTTAATCCGATCAAATTTGAAAACTCCATCAAAACAACTCATCCAGTACCATCTCCAGTCAAATCTTTTGCCAGTCAAACTCCAAAAACTAAAGCTGAAATCCCTAAGTTTGTAGATGGCTATCGCGTAGAAAATAGCAGCAATTATCAGTTTGATAAGAAGAGACTACAACCATTACAACAAAAATTCAAATTTGAAGACAGCAATAAATCCAAAGAAACGATAAGTACCAACCCAAAAGCAGAAAGAGAAGAAGTTCAATTGCTTTATGTACCATTAGAGTCATTGAATAGAGGACAATACAACTTTCGAAGTCCCCTGACATCAGCTCAACTCTTAAACACAGAACTTTACAATCAAAACCAAAGACCAAATCCGATAGTCCAAAATCTTGCTGGCGAATTCCAAAAACCAACGATTAAATCTCAAAATACGTTTAACTCTCAAGAATTTCTTGCAAGCTTAAACAATCCACTACTCGACATGGATCTTTTCCCTAAATTTTCAACAAATAATTTACCATTCCCAACTACTGCATCAACAACGTCTAAACCAAAAAAACTGAAGCCTCATCAGCCACCGTTAGCTATTTTTCTTACGCAAGAAAATAAGAACGAAGACGAAGTCAAAGTCGGAGATGTTCTACATTCGTTAAAGAGTGCTGATACAGTCGCAGTGCTGGATTCTGTTAATCCATTAAATGCTCCCAAAGTATTTATTGGTCCTTCATCATTGATTCCACCACAAAATTATGTGAAATTTGAACTTCCATACTTATCAAACATAGAAAATGTTGATAAAAAATTAAGGCAATTGCCATTTTTTGTAGCACCACTTAGTTACAATACACCACAAGGTTTTGCCAAAATACCTTTTCCATCTCCACATGTAGGATCGGTGGTCATTAACTCTTTTATTAAAGATACATATTCGCCTCGTACGACTACAACACCTGCAAATGTTTACTCTAACTCTTATTCTAAAGAACCAGTCCCATACAAACAAGAACAAAAATATGTCACACAAAGACCTAAAATTAGTTATTACTCTTCCACTTCTCCAAATGTAAATTTACCAAATTATGAACAAAATTATTACTCCATTGAACCCCAATCAGTAAATACTTTACGGCCCTTGAAGGAATCCGATTTCAGTAATATGCGTCAGCCGATACCCATTAAATCTGATTCATATTTTTTAAGTAACGCTGGAAATCAGTACAGCGTGTCTCAATTTTTCCCAAAATCTGAAGGGCCTCAAAAATCCATAGATGCCTTGAAACCTGAAACTACTACCACTCTGAGTACTTCATCCACGACTACAAAACCTCCTTCGACATATCCTAGTCAATTACTAGAGACACACAATCCTTATTCTATTAATCAAGCATTTCACTTTAGTACACCCTTGGATTACCACAACTTCTTCGATGAGTATAAAGAGCCTTATGTTGAAGGAGCAGTAAAACAATCTGTGCATCCCGTAACGCCTACATCTACAACAACAACAAAAATTGAATCTTCAACAACATTACCATCATATCAGCCAAATCGGCAACCACCACTAAATTATTTACAAAATTATAGTCCCGAAATTCATCATGAAATTGAAAATCACAATTCAAGATATCCAGTTTTTGATACAAATGATTACTCCACAAAGACAGAAACGGCGCCACAAACTGAAGTAACTAATTTTAATCTAGCCACTTTAAATGAAAAAAGTCAAAAAAGTTCTAATACAAATATATCTGAAGAAAAACGTTTAGAATCTCAATCACCTACACAAGAAAATTACACTGAAGATATTAATAGAGCCCCTGAAGTTTCTTCTAACGATTTTCCTTCAATAAAATCATCGGAATATAATCAGTATGATATTAACTATAACACGCAAGATTTACAGTCTTCTACCACGAGCACTACAACTACACGAAGAACCACGAGAACAAGAGGACGCCCTCGTTATCCTACAACTAAATCAGATTCTGGAGAATATTCCACCCGCGCTACTGTAACACGTAGGCCACTTAGGGAAAGAAAACCTTTGCCTTCTCGATCTAGATATGAACCAAATAGAATATCGACAGAAAATCCTACTAGAAAACCATTTGACTCAAGTGAAAGCACCACAAAATCGAGCAGAACTCGAACCAGAGGGCGAGTCCATTACAAACCACAAGAAAGTGATGAAATAATTACTAAAAGAAATAATCAAGGTAGCAAAGACGGTGATTTAGCCTATCAGAGAGATGTACTACACCAAAACTATCCGGTCACGCTTATGGAGAGAACAAGTACTGTTGATATCGAAGCCATCACAGAACCATCTGTCAAAAGTATTTCCACAAATAATATAGAAATATCGAAAAATTTCGATACAGAAGATGCATACAGCAATGATCAAATTTCTTATACTGAACCTGTAAATAAAGAGTCTAAGAGTCCACATCAATATACGACGCCTGCTGATACCGTATCAGAAACCTCTTATATATCTAATTTTTCTTCTTCTAACGAAGAATACTTGTACGTACCACAAAATAGCGGATCTCACGAAGTCAAAGACAATACTGATCCACCGCAGACTTTTCTTGAATATAAAAAAGAACAACAAGAAGATGTGTTCATTACCAGACCCGCCAGCCCTGTAACAGAACAAAATGTACCCATTTACTCAATTAATGACGGATTTCAACCTATTAATCATGAAGAAATAGAAACACCACCAGAACCGGAAGAGACTGTAAGTGTTAGCCATGACTTTAATCAACAACAAGAACAAGAGGAAAATGTTGTTGAAACAACTCCTTCTTATAACAGAGTTAGAGTCCGCCCTGGCGTTATCAGGCAATATCACCAAGCGTCCACTGAATCTACAAGATTGAAAAATGATAGAAGGAAACCTCTACAAAGTATTACATACAGACCAGCATTTGATAAGCGGCGCACTACTATGAGGATTGAAGAAATTGAAGCAGATTTGAAAACAAAACAAGTTCATACTAGACCGGAATTTCAAGATTACAAACAACCGGTTTATAAACCTGAACCGACAACTGAGGCAATTTCTACATCTTCTACAACAACAGAAAGCTCTCAAAGACGTGGTCAATTTAGACGCAGGAGACCAACATACAGTTCTACTACAGAAGGAACTGTTACTAGAAGAACTTATGAAGTTAAAAATCGTTTTAGAGGTCGTCGACCTACAGAAAAGCCAACTGATAAACCTGAAATACAGTCAGATATAACTACGACAACACTAAAGAATAATTTATATAGCAGATATAGAGATAGGCCCAGATTATCGGAAAGATATAACAAAAAACCTGAGACGGAAACAGAAGATCAAGTAAGTGAAGATCAAGATTCGAACTATTCTATAAATGTACCAAAATATGCCGCGCCAGAATCTGAACGCTGGTCACCTAAGATTTCAAAAGATTCCTTTAAGCCATATAATCCAAACAACATTGCCGACGACAAAAAAAAAGATACAATTAGTGAAAAGTTAAAGGATGATGAATTAGATATCATTACAGCGAAAAATGAATATGAAGATATACTTATTTCTGTAACACCGGCTTCAAATAACAGACAACAGAAAAAAATACCTGATATTCCGCCAACATTAGAGGCTTTGGTAGAACAAAGTAAACTGACCAACAGTGATTCTAGTGACAATATGTCAACTTTTGAAAGCATGCTCGAAGAAGTGATGAAAAGTCTCGAGGAGCAAGATGAAAATGAATATACAGGAAACGTAATGAAACATAAAGGTGGTGAAATTGGCGAAATTCCTCCGGAAAAAATCATATCATCGGGAGAAAATTATTCTATTAGATCCACAACGCCATTACAAGAAGAAGACTCAACACTTAGAATTGAAAATGCACCTTCCCCTATCAACACAGAGGTAAGATATATAAACATTTAGCATTAAAGTTGATAAATTCCGACCAACAAACAACCTTCGGCCACGAAATCAAGATGAACTAAATAAAATCAAGAACCTTCAATATGGCGCTATCAAGCTCAATCCTTTAGTCACTAGCTAAAAAAAATCATTTAAGTTTACTTGAAACTTAATAATAACGTAATACTTAGTTAAAATTTTGTATCAAATAACAGTAGATGTCAAAAGGTACAAACAACAAAATATGTTAAATGTTATTATATAATGATACATATATATTTTTTTAGGAGGTGACTACGCAGCCTAACCGCCGCCGCGGTTTTTGGAAACGAGTCAGAAAAGTGCGGCCAACGTCAACGTCCGAAGAGATTGAAGTAGCTGAGTCGCAGTATTATTCAAATGTTGTGAATAGGCTTGGAGAAACAGTACTTAAGGGAACATTAGAAAAAACAGGAAAAGGAAATACTAAGATAGTGGTAACAACTTACAAACCAAACTATCAATTCTTAAAAGATTTCTTCGAAGCAGATGATGATGACCATCAAGTCGACGTGATACCAAATTTCGAAATACCTAAAATATCTGTTGCTGAGAATGTTTCGCAAGCTCTTAAAGAAAAGGAAACCTTACCAACAACTACATCAGAAATCAAAACAATTGGGACAACTGAAAAAATAAACCCTGGTGATATGGACTTAGGGACAGGATCCCCAGATCCAACATTGGATGACAGCGTTTATTACACTGAGATGACTGAACCGACTCACGCTAATATAGATCGATCAGATGGACTCAGCTTCATGGATTACCTGTTTGGAGAATCTTCTCAAAATAAAGATATTAAAAACAAAACTACAAAGTTCTTAGACACTACATCTATAAACAAAAATGAATTAGAAAGTGAAGTCAACAAATTTAAAGCTACAACTGAATCTACGTTTATACCAGATGAATTCACAGCTGAAACAGTAAATGATAATGATGAAAACGTTACAGTCGCTGAAATTCAGAGGATATTTAAGAAAGAAATTGTAACTGAGAAGTCTCTTAAGGTCGAAACTACATCCGTATCTAGCTTCATGAATCCAGCTAACGTTGTCAGCACGTCTATGTCAACTGAGGTATCTCATGAAACAGAAATTTGCTTTAGAGGCCGCTGTATAAAAACCAATAAGAATATATTATAATAAAAAAGTGCTCACATTGTGTTCAAAATCTGTAGTGACTAGTGACAATTTGAAAAGACAATATTTTATCCTTATACTCTAATTGTATATTTATTTATGAAAACTTCTTTTGAGTGAAATCCTGTAAATAGTGTAAGAATCTCTTTACTTAATTTCACTTATTTTTATTAATGACCATAAAAATAATGGTAAAAAATATAGTAGAAATAAAGAAATTGAAATGTCAGAAAAAAAAGAAAAGTTACATATATTAATATACTTCTAGAAATATTTTTCAGTTTAGTTATCATAAAGGTACTTCAAATGCCAATTTAGCTCCAAATCGTTTTCATATGAAAGACATTATTTTTCTAAGTTTAATTCACTAAGCAATTTATTTTTATGGTCAACTTATAAAACAATAATATTAAGGTTAGTGGCCAATAAATTAAGAATAATATATAAAATACATGATAAGTATGTATCGCTAAGCATAAAATATACTTTTTGTTTAATAAATATATTGACTGAGAATATTATAGATTTTGTAATCAAGCTATTTATTTATATAATATTAATATCTTTTTCTGTCTGAAGCCATCGTGTGGTAGTGGTACAGCGTCTGTAAACACAACAGTTGTGGGTTCAATATCCACTCTGGGGAATCTGGTTACAAATTAAAGCATAGCGTTGAATTCCACCACTGCAACTTGCATTATTTCAAAATATGCTTGGTGCTTGTGAAACAGAATGTCTTAAAACTAAGTTTAATCTGCCTACCCGGCTATATGCGGGATATAGCATTAAGGAGATAAACCTTTATAGAAAGCAATGACCAGTTATGTCCATTATTCAGGATTTCTTCATTTTATGTATCAATTAAGTTTACTTTTGTTATAAAAACTGAGTGATATTTTTAATAGATTATTTTCTAACTTTGTACCCCACCACCTAAAGTGTATTATGTAAAGTGGATATGTGTACCATGTCTAATATAATTTATAAATAAATTATAAATAATATAAAATCGTGTTGTTTTTCCATCCGGCTTATTTTGGATTTATATGTCACATATTTATTCTAAGTTTGACATATTTTAACAAATTAAAAATAAATTTACTGTAAAAATAATACTAAAAAATTCTATTACACTGTTCTTAAATATATAAATGATTAAAATGTATGATATGAATATCAACTAAATCTCATGAATCTTGCCTACCACTGTATGTAATAATAATATCCTAGCAGCTATTCTTAACAGAACTGCCTTCCGAGTTCTGAGCCAGTGGTAGCGACATGTTTATGCAAAAATGTTGCTAAGAGTCTATTTGTATACAGAATATATTCAATTTGAATGTACTATTTACTTTATACAGCTGACCCACTATAAATTTAATATGATAACATACATAAAAATATCTCAATCTATTGAAATTTGCTTATAAATGATATATTAAAATTTTTAGAAATATTTTGATGGGATAATTATATGATAAGCAATTAAGCAGAAGTTGGGATAGCCTCTGCCTGTAAACATAATGGTTACAGGTTCAACTTGTGAAAATGATTGTATTTTTACATTATCTCAAGTCCCACCAATCAACAAATGATGTCTTGAAAATTGAATTGTGCCTAGGGAATAGAGTTTTACCTCTAAGTTCCCTGTACCCCTACCCTGCTATGTTTAAATATTATGTTTAATAACATATATAATAAACAGTACAAATTTTTTTTTAAATTATTAGTGTCTTAAATAGCGAACTTAATTTAATGGAATTTGATGTAATTTCAACAATGACAAAAACACTTGTATGTATATCATACAAAAGACAACTATGCTGAATTAATTTATTCAATGTTGAATATAAATAAAAACTTTATTTACAGATATTATGACCTACACTTTTATAAATAATGGTATATTTTATACAGTAATCAATCTAACACTTGACATGTATCGTCGTCCACAAATCCACCATTGAGAGCGTCATTTAAAATTTCGTTTTTCTTCTTTTTAAGTTCGCTATTTATAAAAGACCGCCTTTCCTCTTTCTGCCTTATTTGTGAAACTCTCTCTGTAGATTGACGTTCAGCTAGGCCTTTGGTAAATGTATACAAAACGATAGTAAAATCACTTTCAATAAATGCTAAAGTTATACCAGGGCCGGTCTCAACAGTACATAAATTCTCTTGTAACATATTTACAAATTTCATACTAACGTTAAAACAAGTTGGTGTTGGAACGTAGATATTTATTTTTTCGGTTTTACTCGGCCTCGCTACTACGTATAAAACATCAATGTCTTTATTATAGCAATATTCAGTATCGTACATTAGTTTTCCATCAACTAAATAAATGTACAAATGGTAAGCGAGTGCTATCTTTTTGTCGCAGCTGCATCCAAGTTTTTTCATGTCTTCTTTAATTTTTATTTCCACTTCCATGATTTATTTTGCCAGCCTATTTAGAGTTGTTTCGCCTGGTGGTGCCTGGTTTACAAGGGAAGTTTTGCTTGTAAAGTGTAAACAAACTGAACCTTAAACTACTTTTGTTTGACACAAGGAACATATAATATACTAGCTTTGACGTATGCTTATACCAGAGAATATAAAATATATATAAATAGATTATAATTTCTATGTAACCATACGTCACAGAAAATCAATAAAAGTTTAATATTGTTAAATACAATAAACTTTAGGTTTTTTTTTATTTTCTTAAACTACTTTTGTTTGACACAAGGAACATATACTAGTTTTGACGTATGTTTATACCAGAGAATATAAAATATATATAAATAGATTATAATTTCTATGTAACCAAACGTCAAAGGAAATCAAAAAAAGTTTAATATTGTTAAATACAATAAACTTTAGGTTTTTTTTATTTTCTTCATTTAAAAAATGAATGAAAAAAAAATTGTAAAAGATTTATTAAGTAAATATTTTAAGTCTTTTAATACTGGCAATATTAGCAAATACGTTAAAATTTCATATACCTACCTAAAAATATTTGATTATCTTCTGTCCATTTTGAAATCTAATTCCAATTTCCATGTTTAAATCAGTTAAAAAACTATATATTACGTTTTTACTGTTTGGTTAGTAAAATAATAAGTTGATACTATTAATAAAGAATTATTAAATATTTTTATGTTTGTTTATTAAGTAAAATTTGAAAATGTTTCTTAGTCTTTATTCCTATTAAAACTTAGTAACTTGAAAAGTTCAAAAGGTTCAAAGTATTTTATATTTAATCCTTTTACAGTACCATCTATATTTAGAATTGATTACTAAATCTTATCTATATGAATATAACTAAGTACTTAATAGGAATTATTATTTATAGATGTCATCATTTTCTTTATATGATAATACATAACGTAAACTGATTCAAAATACTTTTTTGACATTTAATTTTATAATAACTTTTAGAAATTATAAATGTTTATCATCAGTTACTCAAAATAGATTATTGCGTAGAAGTTATTGAAAAAATATCACTGCATTAACACTATTATCTATTATTACATAATAAAATATAATTAGTGTCAATAATATTTTTGTACGTTATTGTAACTATAATACGCCGTATAGTTATAATAACGTACAAAAATATTAATAATACACACATTGTAGTATCTAATTCGCTATTTTGCCGGTTATGCATATGTCAGGATGGCCGAGCGGTCTAAGGCGCCAGACTCAAGGTTAACCTTGCCTACTCAGTAGGTTGAGTTGTTCTGGTCCTCTCTGAGGGCGTGGGTTCGAATCCCACTTCTGACAATTTTTTTGGGTTTTTTTTTCGTATTAGTGATATTTTATATAATTTTTGTTATTATTTTATTTAATGATAGATATGTGTCAAGTATATAATTAAATTCAATTGTTTTTAATAAATAAGAAATTAATATTAATGAATTAACTGAAACCTTTTAGTTTTTGAAATGATTCAGAAATAAGTACTTTTTAAATAATTTATTGAAATTTAAATAATATAATATGATGTTAAATGGCAGGTTGTACAAAAGATAAATTAATCTTGTATTTTACTATACCTAATAATATATTGAGAGGGCGCTACTGTGCCATTATTGACATCGGCTCAGTGTTCTCTTGCGAATTAAAAATAATATTAACTAATATAACGTAATAAAGACTGAGTTTTATTTGTGAATAAAAGTGAGAAACACCAGGATTAGTGTTTGTGAATCTAAAATCCATGAGCTGTAAGAGAAAACTTGCGAAATATATGGGCTACTACCACAGTATAAGATAGCATCAACACTGGTAACAGAAGGTCAGTAATAGTACACTTAATGTGTAATAACCAGTAGAAAACCAGGGATCCTGAACTTCCTAGTTAACAAAAATGTCAACAATACGCACAAACAAGATAACGATAGTAACAACAAACATATAGCAATCAATGCCCTCCTCACACACGGATAAAAAATCTAAAGGAATATGTTTAAGAAACAAAAACCATCTTCTAAGACGGCTGGTCGCCGAGGAAGATAAAGACCAAAACCCTCCAAATACTCCAAAACAAAAAATAAAAAATCCCAGAAATAAAAATAATTATTTAAAAATTGCAACATACAATGTCAGAGCACTCTCGAACACTAAAAAGTACATGGAACTCATGCATGCTATACGGAACGTGAACACAGACATACTTGACCTAGCGGAAATAAGAAGAACAGGATGTAAAATAGAAGAATACAATACACATGTACTATGTTATATAGGGGAAACACCAGGTCAATATGGAGTAGGATTCCTCATCAGGAAAGAATACAAGAAAAACATCATCAACTTTTGCGGCCTATCGGAAAGGGTCGCACTCATTGAGCTAAATATCAGGGATACAAATCTGTCAATTATTCAAGTTCACGCACCGACAGCAGACTCAGTTGACGAAAACTTAGAAAAATTCTATCTTACGCTACAAAAAGCTTACAATTTACTTAAAAATCATGACAACATTATGGGAATAGGTGATTTCAATGCCAAAATAGGAATGCCGAAAAGTAACGAAAGCTTTATCATGGGTAAATACGGATACGGAAAAAGAAATAAAGGAGGAGAAAGGCTAATACAATATGCTCTGGAATATAAACTATCCATCATGAACACCCATTTTAATAAGAAAGACAATCGCAAATGAACATGGATTTCGCCAGATGAAAAAACAAAAAACGAACTAGATTTTATTACATCTAACATCCCTCAAGATATTACAAACATAGAAGTTTTAAGCAATGTAGATTTCCCGTCAGACCATAGAATAGTTACAGCAACATTAAACTTAAAAAGTCCCAAAAAGTGTAGAAGAAACTATCGAAATTCAATGTCGTCACTGAAATCAAAAGAAGAAATTAAAATATACCTACACAAATTAGAATCGAACATTACCTAACCAACCAACTTCGATGATGATAACATACAAAAAACCTATAATAAATTCGAACTATACCTAAAAAACAGCTTAAAATCAGAGAGTGTCGACAAGAAAAACGAACATACCTGCTATTTCTTCAGTGAAACAACTAAAGCTTTGATCCAACGGCGCACTGAACTTATAAAAACTAAAAACAAATCACGTAAGATGAAAAGAGAGTTATCAAACCTTTACAAACAAGCCAACAAGTCAATAAGAAACGATTATAAGCATCACAGGCAGAGTACTATAGAAAATAACATAGCACGCTTAAGAAGCGCAAAAAGAGCCTACAAGCAACTAATTACTCATACAGACTGGATTAAGAGCTTTAAGAACGAACAAAAAGAAACAAGATCAAGAAAAAACTTAATATCCTGCGCCACAAAATTTTACAGAACTCTATATTTTCACGAGCCACAGGACATTACCACGCTCAC
Source organism: Heliconius besckei (assembly GCA_018249835.1). Taxonomy (NCBI): domain Eukaryota; kingdom Metazoa; phylum Arthropoda; class Insecta; order Lepidoptera; family Nymphalidae; genus Heliconius; species Heliconius besckei. The sequence goes on along the minus strand of DWNA01000324.1, from coordinate 10,401 downwards.
AGACTTACACTCAAATAGTTCACAAACCAACATCTACGAAACGACTAGTATATCGGAAAAAGACGTCTTAGACAACATTAAAAAGCTAAAACGAGAGAAGAGCCCAGGACCCGACGGCTTAAAGAATGATGTATTAATAGAAGGAGCAAAATTCCTCACCGGACCACTCACATGTATATTTAACTTGGTACTAAGAACAGGCATGATACCAGAGCAATGGATGAATTCAGACATAATACCGATATACAAAAAAGGGGACCCACTGGAAATCACTAACTACCACCCGATTAGCCTATTATCAAGTGTATACAAGTTATTTACATCTATAATTCTAAGCAAAATTAGCTCAATAATTGACAGAACGCAACCGGTAGAACAAGCAGGATTCTGCCCTGGATTCTCGACTGTAGATCATATTTATACGCTGGAGCAAGTAATGGAGAAACACTCAGAATTCAACAAGAATTTGTATATAGATTTCATCGATTATACAAAAGCATTCGACAGTCTCTATAATAGCTCTATCTGGCAAGCTCTACACAGCTGTAATATAGACCTAAGAATAATAAAAACTATAAAAAGCATCTATCAGAATAGTGTAAGCAGAGTAAAACAAGAAACTCGAGGCGAGGAGATCAGAATAGCCCGAGGGGCCAGGCAGGGAGACCCACTGTCTCCAAAACTGTTCATAGCTGTTCTGCAGGACGTTTTATCGAAATTGAACTGGACATCTGACGGCATCCCTATCAGTAACGAACGCCTCACCCATTTGAGATTTGCTGACGACACCGCAATTTTCGCTGAGACTCCCAGGAAACTAGAAAATATGATAAGTCCACTAAGTAAAATATCGCTAGAAGGGGTCGAACTGGAGTATGTAGAGCAATATTTATACTTAGGAAAGCAAGTTTCATTTCTTAAAACAAATAACGAAGACGAGGTCAACAGAAGAATCACGTGCACCTGGAACAAGTACTGGGCCCATAAGGAAATACTAAAAGGCAACTATGAATTGAATATGAAAAAAATCATCATGGACACTGGTATTCTCCGCGGCTTGACTATGGCTCCCAAACGTGGACAGTAACAATCAAAACAAAGAACTTGTTTCAAAACAAAGTAAAAACTTGTCAGCGAGCAATGGAAAGAAGCATGTTACACCTAAGAAAAATTCAAAAGATTAAAAGTGAAGATATAAGAAAACAGGCAAAAGTGAAACATTAAGATTAAAATGGGGCTGGGCTGGCCACGTCGCGAAATGTACTGACCAGCGATGAACTCTCAAAGCCACTAAATGGGTCGGCCCACAAGGAAGAAGAAAAGTGGGCAGACCACAAAAGCGATGGGCAGATGACATAGTGTCCATTGCAGGGAAAAACTGGTTTAGACTAGCACAGGATAGGAAAACATGGAGAAAAATGGAGGAGGCCTATACTCACCAAGAGGTTCCTATAATCTAAGCTAAAATACAAGTAAATAAAAGAGAGAAAATACAAGTAACACAATACAAGTAACACAAAAAAAAAAGGAAGTTACTGTAAACTTAAATTATTTTTGTAAATTCTGTTAAATATGTACAATATTATGTTTATAGGAAAATTAAAGGCTTTATTATTATTAATAATATACTATTTATAAAAATATAAATGTTATTTATTTTCTTTTTTAGGTATCAATTCAATTTTCAAAAGCATTATCAAATATTCAAGTAAGTAAATATATATCTTAGCTATTGTTCTCTTTACAAATTACTTTTATTATGCTATATTTTATTTATAACAATCTTTATGTAACATTCTGGGGAACGGAGTGTCTTAACACTAGATTCCCACTTCTTACCTTGCTGTGTGTAGGATACAGCGTGAAGCTGATTTGATTTATTTATGTAATATTGGTACATAATGATGATTTTATTTCAATTGATTAAAGTCAAACCTTTTGTCGAGTAAACTGTTGTAGCATTTTTTCAATTGTAATCTAATTCATACCTTCTTTGGAAATAACACAAAATGCAAAGTGAATTAAAAATATATTTTTGTACACTGAAGATTTTAAACAAATTTAGAAAAAATATATCACAATAATCTCCAAATCAAAAAAAGTTATTTTCCCGTACCGGGAATCGAACCCGAGCCTCCTGGGTGAAAGCCAGGTATCCTAGCCACTAGACCATACGGGAGTTGAGAGTGTTTGCCAAATGTTTGTATAAAAATTTGAACGAATTCATATTCTATCATACATTTTTAAAATCAATTTGCTTAAAATATAAATGATTTATATAAAAATATATATAAATTGATTATTCTTTTTGCCTTTTAGATTCAAAAAAATAAAGAAGATCATATTGATTAAGAGCATTATTTTCTTATCTGCTATTTATATAATTGATTTGTTACTTTATTAGCAGTCCACAAAAATATAAAACTTATCCAAAAAGGTAACCCGCCCCCGGGTGGGCTCGAACCACCAACCTTTCGGTTAACAGCCGAACGCGCTAGCCAATTGCGCCACGGAGGCGTTGGGAAATTGTTTCAAATTATTTATCAATTGCCTTTGAAGAATTATTTAGTTAATTATTAGTATTTGCCTTTGAAGAATTATTTAGGTAATCATTAGTTTATTGTCGCTGTTTATCTTATAATTGATTTTTTTATCAAATAATATTATTATATAATAATACTGTGTATTATTTAATCATGTTCTCAGAAAAAATAATCTATATTAGTTATTAAGCTGAGTAGACTCGCCGGATATGGCCACTATCCTAGCCGACCAATACTATTAGGCTTCTTACTATGCCTAAACTATAACTCCTCATTCCGCCCAATTTTCATAAAAAGGGTACCAACTACAAAGTTTTTGCTTCACGTATTTAATGTTATATAGATTTAGGAACATTTTGTTTAGTTGAACGTGCTAATCTCAGCAATTTCTGGTTCAATATGAAAAAATATCTTTCTGTTGTATAATTAGGTTTTCTTATTAGTATTTAAGTTAAATAACAATAATTTCCATATGAACTAAAAATTATAATCTCTTAACAATATTACCTTTTATTGTCTGTATCTATCTTAAATCCAATAAAAAAAATTAAATAAGGGGTAGCCGGGAAGTGGAAAACTAAAGTGTAACCTTTACTTAACCAAGTTCCCTCTGCATAGTGCCTAGTGCCTCATGCTATATGTGTGATACGTGAGGCTGAAATAATATAAAAGTCTTAACTAGATGGCGCTTATTAACGGTTAATAACGCCATCTAGCCCGTGGCATGTCAGTGCTAAGTACAGTGATTTAGTAAGAGATGTCTGTCGCTCAAGGATATACTGTATTATTAATATAAGTAGTAATAATAATATTACTTAGTGGTTTTGTAAAATGTTTGCATTTATAAAAGTCAATATGTATAGTGATATATGTAGGTACTTACAAATATTGTTTCATTGGCTGTTAATAAGATTGGACATAGTATATAGTATACATTACACCGATTTATGTTTGCAACTATTGTGGAAATCCAAATAAATTTTTAACTTTCTTTGTAATAGTGTTGCAGTATAAAATGTACAATTATTAACTATCATATTTATTGATGCATATCAAATATTGCTTATTTCATAAATGTCAAGGAACTTTATAGGCCGCTATAATTCAAGTTAATCACACGAGTAAAGTCGCAAGTAAAAGTAGATTTAAGTTTTCTAATTTTATATTTAAATTTTGCTTTTCTTCATGTATTTCATTAATTACGCAAAGAGTATCGCCAACGTCCATACCACGTTGAACACACCGGTTCTCGTCCGATCACCGAAGTTAAGCAACGTCGGGCGCGGTCAGTACTTGGATGGGTGACCGCCTGGGAACACCGCGTGCCGTTGGCTTTTTGCTACATTTTATCATATTTAAGGGGACGAAAAGAGATCTTTTACGATCTCCCAGAGGTGACTTTTTTTTAAACTAAAATTTGTACTTTAACAGACTTAGTAGGTAATATTGTGTATGTGTCGTCTCTGCACTCTAATACTGCACCTCAATTAACAAACTTTGTACTTTAGTCAACTGTGAACGAAAAGTAAACGTATTACAGTTATAAATATTACCACGTACAAAAATAATAAAACAGAATAAGTCCGAAATAAGGAAAAAAAAACATTTTATATTTTAAAATTATTTTATTTTCGCTATAATAAATCATTTTATTATCAGACTGCATTTACTTGCTACTAGGTACGTTTCTACATTCTAATTAATAAACTGCACAGTCAGCCTAAACTTGTGACTTGGATTCCTTATGGCGTCGCCAATACTTAATAACAAAATCAACACCCCGTTCTCCAATCATAATGGAAGGCGCATTAGTATTTCCTCGAACAATGACTGGCATTATAGAGGAATCGATCACTCTTAAGTTACCAATACCATACACCCTTAATTCATTATCTAAAACTGCCTTTTCATCAAATTCAGGACCCATTTTACATGTACCGACAGGATGATATGTAGTAGAAGTATACGCTTTGGCCAAACAAATATAATATTCCTCGGTACCCCAAAGATAATGCTTACAAGCGGGTAGAGGCTCTCTTACGAAATACGCTCCATTCGATCTAAAAGCTTCCGTTTCTTCCAATGATAGTAAAAACTTAACACCTCTTAACAAAGGTATAAAATCACTCTCATCCCCAAAATAATTTGGATATAGCAATGGGGGTCCAACTGGATTTGACGCGTTTAATAAAAGCACCCCACGACTTTTGGGCACCAAGTTCATAGTCCTAGGTATAACACCATCATAAAAACTAGTTGGTAATATAGAAACCGTTTCTGCCGTTATTGGATCTTCTATAAATTCTCTCCAATTCGGTGTATGATCGACTTGGTATTGTACGTCTGGTGCAATCAAATCACGTTCCGTTTTGAGAAACGACAATGAATTAACCGGTCCGTTACCTGACAACGGTCCTTTTTTAATATACATTCTGGCGTAATCTTGTACTGCTTGTAAAATTTCCTCTTGACTCACTGTTGTCGATGTTTTATTTGGTAAAGCTACTATAATTCCATTGAAAGTGACATGATCGTGTAAATTTTCTCCGACTGCCAAATCTTTTATAACAGGTATACCTAAATCTTCCAAATGTCTTTTCGGACCAATTCCCGATAGCATTAATAGTTTAGGTGAATTTATCGATCCAGCACTCACAATTATTTCTTTTTTAGCGTAAACTGTGTATTTTTTACCATCTTTCACATAAATAATGCCATAGGCGTTTTTGTTTTTATCGATTAATATTTTCGTGGCTTCAGAATTGATTTCGACGATAAGATTTTTTCTCTTATATCTTATTGGTTGTATGAAGGCTGTGTTTGTAGATACTCTTTCGCCATTGAAAGAAAAAGCTTGGGCTTGCATTGTACCTTCTTGATATCGGGCATTATAATCATTTAAAGGTAATCCTCCTTGGTTAAAAGCGTCAGTCAACGTAAGTGAGGGTTTATCGATGTAAGGATATCTGGATACATATTGTTCGCCACTGACTCCATGGTATTTTAGATCTAGAGCCTCTATGTTTAAATTTCGTTCTGACTTTTTGAAAAATGGAAGAACCTGTTAAAAAAGTTAGGAAATTGTTTTAACTAAAAAAACATTACATATAATTAAAATGAGGCCGTTGTGATGAAGCGGCCCAGCGTCACATGCGATGGTTAACAGTTTGATTTCCATTCGGGGGAAATTACTTCCTTACACTGGTGACGCCATGTGTCTTCACCATGTGTAATCGGTACGTGGGTAACTGAGTGGATTTACACTAGATTCTTTATTTCAATCTCTGTCATAAAAAGCAGTAACTACTTGGAGTACTAATTAGAGTGCTTGGACGGTTTCCAAGAGGCGTGAATTCAGTCCTGCTACGTTAAAATTTTTATACGCTTTCTAAAAATATTTTTCTATCTTTAGAGTAAAATAATATTTTAAAATGTCGAAAGCAATAACAATATCAACTATTTTAATATATATAACTAACTTCCTCATAACTCCAGCCTTTGTTACCCATCGCTGCCCAGCCGTCATAGTCTACTTTGTTACCCCTAATATACGCCATTGAGTTGATTGAACTGGAACCTCCCATCATTTTTCCTCTAAAATGGTATTAAATTTATGTAGATATGATAATATTAAAATGTTTTTATATTTATACTAGTTATATCCGTATGAAAATGTATATACTAAAGCGAAAACGAGGTTGGCTAAATACGCAAATTTCAAGAAGTACTGGTATCAATTATAAAAATAATTTAGCTTTGAGGTTTGGAAGTATAAAATATACTCAAAACAATAAGTATCTTTCATACTTCCGATGCACTCAACTGTACCTGTAGTACTATTTACATAATTATTTACTGGGGCCTTCGTGATGCAGTTGGACAGCGTCATACACATTTTCATTTCCTCCCTCTGGTAAGAAGACAGAGCACGGCAATGACTATAAAATTGAGCGGTGCATAGGAAACGGAGGATCTGAACACTCTGTTTTTCCTTTCTATCCTGGTAAATGCGGAATACAGTGAAACAAGAAAAGTCAAATTGAAAAGTATTTGGAAAAATACCTGGGCCAAGGACACCTGCCTCCGGGATGAGCAAGACAGCTCTTCCCATTGGGCTCTGTAGTATAAGCCCAGTCTATGTTAGATCCCAGAAGTGCAGTTGATAGACCCGGTACGTAAGTCACGTCTGGTTGTTCAGGACCCGCCTCTAGGAGTAATACCTGACCAAATATAAGATAAATATAATACTTGTCACTAAGTGAATTAAATTTAAGTTTAAATGGTTTGGTAATTTTCATCATCTTCATCCTTCTGCGAGCGATATCAGTGGTGCTTGAGAAGGAAAGAGCGGAACGGGCGCGGGAGGCTTCTACTGAATTCGCCATCCACCGCAAGAAACCGGGTCGCCGTAGGACGGCACACGACCGCTGCCTTCCTCCCTAATGAGCCGATTAGATTGGGTAAGCTAATCACCTACTAACCTGGACCGAGAAGGCAGGCGCAGGTTGCTCCCGCGCTTTAATCTGTGCAAGCCGTCAAGGATGACCAAACCACCTTTGACCCCGCTGCGTGTCTTGCAGGCTAACGCCAGTGCGTTGCACGGAACATTTTAATCTCCGTGTCTCGTAGCCATTGGCGGTCGAAAAGGAGCACCTTTAGATTTTAGTGGGTAAGCGGATCGCCTACATTTGCCAGTACGCGAGTCCCACATAACTCGCTCGAGCCCCCACTCGGGAGGGTATTCGTAATAGAATTTTCTCACGATAAAAGTACTCGCGACTACACTAAAGAATTTGACCTTCTATTAATAATAAAATTCCATGGGTACAATCTTTAGGGTCTATAATTACCTAAGCTCTTGTCTAGAACACTAGGGATCCGGTAGTGAGGACCGTGAAACAAGATGAGTTCCTCGTAGCAATTTATTATGAACTCTAAAAGACCCTATAATCTGCCCTATATTATCGGGGTGCAAATGAATTATAGGATATGTTATATTATCTTTGAAAACTGGTACGGTTTTATCGTTCTGCGCTGTTTTGGTTACTTGCCTATAGGCAGACCGCTTCACATACCTGAAATGCTATTTGCCCTTTTATTATACTCAGCCGTCTGATTTCTTTTGTTATGACATGACGCACTCCTGAACGGCCTTTGCGTTACTCCGATGCAGGATGAATTGAATTATTATAAGCGATTATAAAATATTTCGTAATCGATTTTATAGGATCATTTTGTTTTGCTATTTTTTAAATTCCAATTATTTTAGCTATAGCGGAGTGAAAACTGAGGTCTGAGTCTGAGGCATTACTTCAGACTTGAGAAGAATCGGCGCAAGAAACTAAAGCGGGTCTTTTGTTATTAACAAACGTCTTTTCACATTTTTTTTTAAGTCGTGATATAGAAAATTCTCTGACGTTGTCTGGGATCCTATAGTAAAAGTAAAAGCGTAAACATTGTCCCATAAAATAATTACGGATTCAATGTAATCGAGTCACAGGTGCACTAAGATTAAGGTTTTGGTAAAATATTTAATGTTTTTTTAACATACATAATATATTGCAATTGTCAATATATATATATATATATTTAACTTTTGCCTTAAGGAATCACTATAATTAATCTTTTTCGGTTTTTTTTTTCGGTTTTTTATTATACACTAATTTATATTTTTCCGTTATTTATACTAATTTATATTTTTCCGTTAAAAATAATTAACTTCTGTTTGGTAGTTTTTGCCTGATTGGCGAACAAACAAAGTGGTTTTTTACCTCCTATAATCGATATATTAAACGCACTAATTTTATTTATTTATATCTTTCATGTACAGAATTGACTTTTTTATCCATATATTATACATTGAGATTATTACACTATGCAGGCCAAGCACGACGATAAGTGTTATAGCGTGAATTCAACAGGAAATTTACTTGCAGCAATATTTCAATTAAAGTATCGTTAAAAGTTATTGCCCAATTAGAATTTTGTTGTATTTGAGCTAGTAAGTACTTAGTTATTTTTATATATCGTAAAAAGAAACGTTGAAATTTATCTTGAAAACAAATATTGAATATGTTATTTTTTTACTTTACGCTTTATCCCTAGCGAGGTAGCCGGAAGGAGGACCAAGCATTACGGTATCTGCTTACTTCTTTCACCTCTTCCAATGTCATTGACCTCCTTACACAAGCTCTATGGGGAGTCATCGTGATTCGTCTTTTTACGTAACCTTCCGTAGTAACTATGTATAATAATATACTGGTTACTGGTTGTGGTTTAATAACTATTTTAATCTGCGACATTTATTTACTTTTTCCAAGGTTTTTTTACTTAACATACTAAGATGCGTGCAATTAATACATTTTAATTTATTCTGTGATATCAGCGGCAATCTATGCTATGATAAAGGCAAGGCTTGCACCGTAAATATGTTTACCTATAATGTTTTTTGTACTAATTAATTTATTTGTATTTACGTTAATATAATTATTAAACATAATGTTTTTGTTTATGATTTTTTTATTCCAAATGAAGGATGTTTATTAATTTTAGCCGAGATTCAAGAAAAGTAACTGTTTTCATTTCACCAAAGTGTTATACAAGTACTAGGTATATAAATAAAATGAACAATTTGATTAATAAAATTAAAATTCTTCACATAAATTATTAATAACTCATGCTTTAAGTCTACATTCAATTAGTGAATTTGTTGAAACTTTGCGTGTCACTCCAACGTTAATTCTGTGCGTAAAATGTAAAACTAAAGTATATTTTGTCACGCTTTTTCTCATAGCAGGGTAATCAAATGTTACCTAGTGTTATGACACTCTGTACAAGACACAGTGTGTTGTTGTCTTGCTATATGTTCATGTTTCAAAGAAGGAATCAAATCCTACCTACCACGACGCACACCTGTCACACACTGTCACAACGATGTTCTTATAGATAGTATTTCTATTGCAACAAGTTAAACTTACCTTCCATTTAGGATTATCTGTGAGTCGATTAGCAACGACACAACCAGCAGCCCCCGCGCCAACCACTACGAAATCATATTCACCGGGCTTTTCTGTTTCTTCATCTTTAACGTGATATTCCGTTTGTATCCTTGTATCTACAGAACCTCCATAGATCTGGGCTACGAGACTGAGATAGACATAGCCAAATGTCGAACAAGCTGTGATAGGCGTGTAAGGAGGACAGACTTCTGACAAATTCAATGGTTGCCAGATCATGGTATTATTCTACCTGTAAATGGCGTTTTAGGTGATTTGATTCAGCATTTATTTCAATATAAACAATATTCGTAGTATTGAAGTTAAGAGCCCTTAAATTATAATTCAAATAATATTGGCGAGAAAGGCGATGATTTCCTCGATCTGGTGTCGGGGCAAAAAGCGACGTTGAGTTCTGCCACTCAACACACTTTAAAATTCAGCGGAAAATAAGGAACATTGTGCCTTAAGGCCAAATTCTTTCTGTGTGGATACAGTGTGATTATAAAGTGTGTTATTTAATAAAAAAATCTTTATTTAATTTCTATCTAGACAGGCGGTAGCAGCGGCGGTATAAACAGCCTTTAGTATAAATTGTCTTTCTACACTTAGAAATATAAAATACTAGCGGACGCGCGCAGCTTCGCTTGCGTATTAATTCTAATAACCCATGAAACATGTGTTCAATGAAATATTTTTAAGAGTCTAAATTTTAAATTTTATAAAAATCGGTGGCGATTTAAAGATTTTTTCATACGAACTTTCAACCCCTTATTTGCACCCTTAGGGGGTGAATTCTAGAAAACCATGAAACATATGTTCAATTAAATATTTTTAAGAGTCTAAATATGCAATTTTATAAA
>DWNA01000323.1:0-26542 GCA_018249835.1 Heliconius besckei | reverse complement strand
TGCCGGCTCTTCTCAGCAGAACTGCCTTCCGAACCGGTGGTAGCTTTTTGTTCATATGTTCATCGACGATTCAAAAGTGCTTATTATAAGTTTATTTGAATAAAGAATATTTTGAATTTGAATTTATGATGGATAATACTTAGCGATATAAAAAAATATATATGTAATGTCAAGACACTCCGTTCCCCATGAGACGCTCGATTTTTTTGGCTTTGCGTGTTGAGTGGCGGGATCTTTATTATTTCTTCTAAAAAATTTGAAGAAATAATAAAGATATTAAATTATCCAGTGGGAATCGAGCCCACAATTTTCGCTTGCGCCACTGCGCCACAACGGCCTCTAAATAATTTAAATTTAGGTAATTGTAGCCAACTTGTTTCTAATGTCATGTCCATTTAGATTTTTGAATTTTTAGTATTATTTTACGTTATTTAGATTAATGTAGGTCGATTAAATTTTTTTACTTCTATATTCTATTTTATAAGTAATTTTTTAAACGTTTTATTTCTTTATTTACCAAATTTTCGTAAATAAAAAAATGCGAGAAATAGTTCACATTCAAGTTGGGAGATGCGGTAATCAAATAGGAGCGAAGGTACTTTTATAAGTTTCTTTTGAAGTCGCCTTTTTAGTAGTTTAATGTTTTATTAGCCATCCCGCACATAGTAGACACTCTGTTACCATTAAGACACGTCCGTTCCCTACTCTCAGCCGAATTCTGAAGGCAGTGACGGAATTCAACGTCGCGCTTTGCCTCTTTACCAAAGCTAGGAAAAGCACAATTCTTACTGCCTACTATACTACTTTGTACTATACTTCGTAGATCCAAATGTAATTTTTACTTTTTTCATTACTAGAAGTGTTCTAGGTACTTAAATTTGGTAGTTTGCACTACTTTTAAAATTAAAGATATGAGAATTAGAATTCATTTTTAATTTAAGAATTAATTTATCTATAATTTTCATATACACATATATTTTAGTACATACATAAGTACCTCGAATAAAAATTCTCTTTCTATAGTTCTGGGAAGTAATATCCGATGAACATGGAATAGATCCCAACGGTTGCTACTCAGGGGACTCGGATTTACAACTTGAACGTATTAACGTCTATTATAACGAAGCTGCCTGTAAAAAATACGTGCCACGAGCTGTTCTCGTCGATCTTGAACCTAGTACCATGGACAGTATTCGGTCTGGACCATACGGGACTATATTTAGACCAGATAATATTGTATTCGGTGGTAGTGGCGCTGGGAATAATTGGGCTAAAGGCCATTATACTGAAGGGGCTGACATACTTGAGTCCATATTAGATGTAGTCCGGAAAGAAGCTGAAGGTTGTGACTGTCTCCAAGGTTTCCAAGTCGTACATTCCATCGGTGGTGGCACTGGCTCCGGGCTAGGAACACTAGTTTTAGCAAATTTAAAAGAAGAATATACTGATAGAATTGTACTAACCTTCTCAATAGTTCCTAGCCCCAAAGTATCCGATACTGTCGTCGAGCCCTACAACGCTACACTATCCCTAAACCAATTGATAGAAAATTCGGATGAAACATTCTGTATAGACAACGAAGCCCTATATGATATTTGCTTTAGAACGCTACGTCTAAAAACGCCAACGTATGGCGACCTCAACCACTTGGTATCAGCTACCATGTCTGGAATAACCACTTGTTTACGCTTTCCAGGACAATTAAACGCAGATTTAAGGAAATTAGCGGTGAACATGGTACCGTTTCCTCGTCTCCACTTTTTCATGCCAGGATTCGCCCCACTCACCGCTCGGGGTAGTCAAAAATACCGAGCTTTGACCGTACCAGAGCTAACACAGCAAATGTTCGACGCCAAGAACATGATGGCAGCCTGCGATCCGAGAAAAGGCAAATACTTGACTGTAGCCGCTGTCTTTAGAGGACGCATGTCTGTTAAGGAAGTTGATGAACAAATGCTCAACATCCAGAGTAAAAACAAGGATTATTTCGTTAAATGGATACCTAGCAACGTTAAAACTGCTGTATGTGATATACCACCACGTGGTATCAAAATGTCTGCCACATTTATAGGCAACACTACAGCAATACAAGAATTATTTAAGAGGATTTCTGAGCAATTTGCTTCAATGTTCAGGAGAAAGGCCTTCGTACATTGGTACACTGGGGAAGGTATGGAAGAAGCGGACTTTATGGAGGCCGATAGTAATTTAAGTGATCTGATAGCTGAATATCAGCAATATCAAGACGCTACGGTCGAGGATCAGGATTTCGAAGAAGATGAGGATACAAATGAAAGTGATGAATGATATTTTTTTAAAATATTTTGTATGATTTCTTATTATTTGTGTATTTGTTTTTTAAGTATTAAAATTGATTGGTTATTTATTGAAATAAAAATAATATATTTATATAGATATTGGTAATTAAATTGATACTTAACTAATATTGCAAAAATATAATTAAATAATGCGGTATTTGTTGTATAAATAGTGAAACGCGAATGTATCAGTACCTGGTTATTACAGTATTGTATTGAAATTCTAACCATACATTGTAAACAAACAATTTTAACTTTCCTACTCTCCCTGATACTGAGCGACGTTGAATACAATTACTCAAAATAATATCTCAAATTCAGGCAAGACCTGAGTAAGAGGACACGGCGTTTTCTGGGTGTAGAATACCTGAATGAACCGTTAAGTTTTTAAAATGAAATTTAAACATTAAACTTGCAAAACTAAAACGAAAAATACACGATTTATTTAACAATTTATTGTATTTAATACTCGATACATCAATTTTCTCTTTTGTACATATTACGTCTAAGTACCAAATAATTTAATTGTTTTTTTCGTATTTCTCAATATTCAATATTACTGTAGAAGCAACAATTTCCCTACAAACATTAGAAATATGTTAATAAGTATTTAAAATTATTGAAAAATCAACAACTTTCACAAAATATCAACAGATTATATAAACCACTCAAACTATATGCTGTTTTAATTTTATTATCTGTATTACATTTGTCAATTTATGCAAATTGTTAAGCGTTTTATTAATTTAAAAATTGACATTGTATTCATTTGTTAAAAAATAGAACACATGTTTTGACACTTTGATTCATACCAAAGATTCACTTAAAATAATGAAAATAAGAGTCAATCACGATTTGTAATTAAATAAATATATAAAAAGAGATCATTAGACAAATGTAATACAGTTTCTTAGTAATATTTCAAAACATTCGTTTTTAATATGAAAAACATTTAATGCAATAACATTTGCAAGCTACATAAAAAAGGACAATTGCCAAAATCTTTTAGTAATATTTATATTTCGTAACAAGATGTGCCCTCAAAAATTACTCATTTTATATAAAAACAAACATTAAGTAATAATCATATTACCATTTTCGTTTATAATTCAAATTTACTTTGTTTAATCACAATATTTTTTTATATTCCAAACAAATCTTTATTTTCATTAATGACATTTCTGAGGGCTCATTAAATGAAAAAAAAGTTAAAACAATTAAAAAACCTACAAAGGGATAGAGGACACTATCAATAAAAAAATAATAATATCATTAATCTTTATATACATATTTACATCTTAATTTTATCCTCACAGATTAATTACGCAAGAATTCTCAATTGTTTATTATAATTAGTTATAAATATAAAAATGAGAACAAACAATTGTAATTTAAAAAAAATAGACAATTTTCCTACACTTTCTTAGTAACAAAAAGAAAATTTAGAATAATAGGAAAATCTATTTATAACTAGCGGACGACTCAACTTTATACAGTTAGAATTTAACTCAAACAAAAATTAAATTAAAAAGTGTTTTTTTTTCAAATTACCACAAAAGTCACGTTTCTTCATACAAACTATATAACCACTCGACAATACACAGTTCCAAATAGAACAGAACATAGCAAAACATGAAGTATATCACAAAAGATGAAAACTCTTGGGTATAACCAAGTAATGTTCTGGTGTTCTGCCCACAGAACTGCGGTCCAAGCCTCAGCTAGCCCGACACAGGCTCTAATTTCACACAATCTGCTTTAATTTCCTGTTTCTGACACCATTCTACAAAATCATCTATGAGGACTGGCCAAGCACCCTCTGCATCATAGTTACTCATGCCATCGTCTATTTGAGTGGCAAAGTCTAAAAGGAGGTTCCATGTGTCTTTTGGTATGGATCTTTTGTGGTGTTCCTGTAATATTGGTAAAATATTGGCAAAATTAAATTTCTGGACTGGGCACTAGATTATTATTGGGTGGACCAGGGCCCCTCTCTACCTACGCTTTTGGTATAACAGTGTGTGATTGTAAATGAAATGGTTGTGGGTTTGAATCAGGGCAATGATTGTATTTAGATTATTATTATTTCTTTGCTATGGTAGTCAAAGTGAGACGTTGAGTTCTGGAACTTAATAAAAGAACAAATTATGTAGCTGCTCATATTTTTGTGATGAATGCTATATCATCTATAACAGGCAAGTCATGGTGCAGGTGCATAAGCATGTGCCTGTAAACACAACAGGTTGTGGGTTCAATTCAACCAGTGTCAAAGAAAGCAATTGCAGTGATGTCTTACTCAGTATATTCTGATAATATAATTACACACATATATAATTATACACATATATAATTATACACTTAAAATAATATTTTCTCAATGCAAAATCAGATTTGTCCCAAATTGTATCTGAATACATGTTATCTATAACAGTCAGTCAGTTGTTTTTCTTTTTATCAGAGAAAAAAGCTTACAATTGTTATAGCAATATACATTTGTTCTCACTATAGAATTAATTGTATTTATGGATATGGGTAGTAAAAATTGTGAAAGGCAGTTTAGGTACCTTCATCAAAAGGAATAGCTATAACAGCTTTAATAGTAAAAAATAATAAAAAATATTGATATTACATCCACACCTATATTATAAATTCGAAAGTAACTCTGTCTGTCTGTCTGTCTTTTACGCAATCAGGGCCAAGCCGCTAATTTAATTGTGATAAAATACTGATATAGAGATACTTGAGAGTGAACATAGGATACTTTTTTTTTCTCATATTTGTAATATTTTCGATATATACCAATATATTAAAATAATTAATTTGGCGTGCAATTTATTCCGCCATGTTAATAACAACCGTCGTTGCTAAGCAACGGCTTGCAAAGTTTGTTGTTTTAAGAAAACGTCACCCAAAATGAGTTTGCTTAATGTATACATGGCACGCGCCGATATAGATTTGTATACATTAACAAAAATTAGATGATTTCTATAATTTGATATTCATCCTTATGAAAATGAATATAATATTCACTTTTAGCATTTCATCTAGATGGAAATTATAGCTTACTGTATAACATTCTAATAAATAATTAAGGAGATGTCACTGATTCTAAATGACCTAGCCTATGAGTGGTATAGTAAGACCGACGCGAATGGGCAGATGACTTTGATGATTTTGTAAATTTTTATATATTTTTGAATTACTGTTAATTTTTATGTAATTATTTGCTGCTTATAATTAATTTATCTCAGTTCGGTTCTTTCTATACCGATGTAATACACTTAAAATATCGTAATTTTAATCATTTGGGATTTTATTTAATATTGTTTGCAAAAATTATTAATTATTTAATATAGAAAATTTAGGCAAACTTTGGGTACTTTTTCTAATATTGAGAATTTCCTTTAGTTACTTTTACTTCTTTTGTTTGTTCATTTCGGTTACTCAGATATTTTTTCTAATAATAAATCTCCCCTTATTCTTATTTTTTAACTTATTTAAATTTTTTAGGCTTATATTTTCAGACAAATTCCATTGAAAACCGAAAATAATTTCATTAATATATTTAATAAATAATCATATAGTTCCAGCGGGCGTAGCCACGAACGGGCCCACTAGTATTATATAAAAATGAACTTGAGCATGATCAGAACCTGAACAGCAATGTAAATATGAGGTGATTTATATTGGACCAAGACCATATTGAGAGCAAAAGTAAATATATCTTATGTACTATTATGTTCTATATTTCTTATGTTCTATACTTTGATGTGATAGTCATTTTCTTATAAGTGTTGTTAATTATATAAATATTAACACTTACTGTAAGGAATTTGCACCAAACATCAAGAAATTTAAATCTCCCACGTAACACTATATTCCAATATGCTACCGCCATATCAAGTTCTAAGCCCTTTTGTCCAGGGTTTTTAGCATAATTAAATGTGAATTGATAAAAATCTTTAAACTTATTAGGATCTTTTATCTCCATTTCTAATGTTGGTAATTTTGTTTTTAATTTATCTATACTGTCAACTCCGAGCTCTATGAGACCACATACAAATTCCTCTTTCGTGAATTCACATTGTACCGCTGCTTTGCATTTCCACGCAATTATAAGAACTAATATAGATTCGGGACTTAAATTTAGGTCTTCTAAAAATTTCATTACACCATCAACAGTTATTTTGTCGTTCTCCTGTTGATCTCTATATTTATGGAATAACTGTTCTACTTTTTTTCTATCTACAGATGCTTTGACTGAATCCTTGTAGTATGCATCAGGGTTCTGAAAATAATTATCACTGGCCATGTCCAGTTTCCAGTCGTTTTGTGAGAGACAGTATATGGCAGTGCTCTCGCTAGTTTGAGTGAATGCTACGAATTTCTTCACTTTTTCTTTCTGTGATGATTTTAATTTATTCTGAAAAGAAAACGCAATAATGTAATAACCTTTCAGCTTTTAGCTGTCAAATTTATTTTGATATTCTTATTAGATTAGATATATTAAAAATTTCCAAAAAATTTGTCTGGGTGTTAGGATAGTACTTAATACTAACCATTTTGATGATTTGTTTGTTATTTCATATAATGACTTTCACTAAATTCACTGTTGTTTCGACATCGGAGCTAAAAATGAAAACCAACAATCAGAGACAATTTTTATTTTTTTGTAGTCAGCGTCTTTTTTGAGCATAGGATTTGCAAGATTCTTCCTTATAATCAGTTGACAAAATGATAATTTTATTTCCTAAATAACTACTTTAAATATATGTTAATTCTTGATTTTGTCTCATATATATACATTTTTTTTGTTTTATTAATATAATCAGTTTTATTATAGTAAAGCATTTTTAATAACAGCTGATTGTCAAATTAATAATTTGCTTAATTTTGTTGACATTGACAAGTGTCAATATTTATTCTCGAAAATATTCAATTTTTATCATAGTTTTAAATATACAATCTTATTTTTAAAGGTGAATTTTATTAACAATGCATTATCAAATATTTCTATTCAACAAAATGTGGAAATTAACACTTAATGCTTTACCTAAACATAACCTCTGTTGTACATATAAAACAATCGTTCCAAGAGTGAGATTCGCTCCAAGTCCTACTGGATATTTGCATTTAGGTGGATTAAGAACAGCTCTATATAATTACTTATTCACGAAGTCTCGTAATGGTGTATTTATTCTTCGAATCGAAGATACAGATCAGACTCGTAAAGTTGAAGGTTCTGTAGATGCTTTAATAAATGCTTTAGAATGGGTGGGTATTGAATATGATGAAGGTCCAGGAAGAGGTCAATATGGACCATATGTACAGAGCGAGCGATTGAATATATATCAGTAAGTATTTAAGTAAGAACATATCATATAAAAATAAAAATCGTGGACCCAGTCGATGAATGTTTAAAATAAATAAGCATAATTTATAACGTAAATACACTGTTTTAAGTTTAAGGTTTTGATTCAATATTTATTTTTTACAAATGTATTTTTTTTATAATAATAATTGAAAACTTATATTTTAGAAAATACATGCAAAAATTATTAGATAATGGATCCGCATATAAATGCTTTTGTACAGAAAGACGTCTCAATATCCTACGTAGAGATGCTATAAGACATCAAAAAATACCTAAATATGATAACAAATGTCACAGCTTATCAGACATTGATATCAAAGACAAGATGAAAAATGGTACTCCATATTGCATTCGGTTTAAGGTAAGAGAATATGTTATTACTTATTATAAAATATTTGTACATTTTGGAATATTTGCAGAAAAAGGAACAGCACTTAAACAGCCTGAACTGTTTAGAGCTTTCATTGTTTTTTGTTTATTTATAATCTTCCCATAATAACAAACAAAAAGACCAATTTCAAGAGGTGCTGATTGCAGTCCTGTTAACTATGTTTATTTTCTAAATGTAAAAATATTTTAGAAATGGGACTCGAACCTGCACGGTAGAAAATCTACTAACTAAAAACAAAGATACTAAAAATTAATTAAATTGCAACAAGTATAATTAAACTTATATAAACTACCAATTTTATTAAAACCAATAACTTTGTCGTCACTTTCCGCACAAATTTCGAGACAATGCGTGTTGGAACTAAACGCCGCACTTTTGTCTTTTTATCAAATTGAAAAAATTAATGAGACAGATAAAATATTTTATTAATTGGAACGTAGCGCGAGTCAAACCCGCACCTCACGGCGCCGTCTCCGTCCAAACGTTAAGAAGTTAAGGCATATATTTTACTGAGTTGCTACCTAACTAAAACATTATTTGCACTATGTTTTTCATTTTCTCGCTCTGATAATTGTCAATAATGGGCAACGGAGTGTCCTAACATTAGGTTCCTCTCTATTTACCTTCCTTCCTAAGATAAGGAGGATAAAACGTGAAACTATAAAAAAAATCAATCAGTTGTCATCAGATTGTCAGTCCTTCGAAGATTTAATATTCGGTGGTATAGCATACGACGTGTCGTTAAACGAAGGGGACCCGGTCTTGATGAAGAGTGATGGCTTTCCAACATATCATTTCGCTAATGTAGTGGACGATTATTTAATGGGCATCACTCATGTACTGAGAGGTGTGGAATGGCAGATATCTACGACTAAACATTTATTGATTTATAGGTAAGGAATATTTTTTTTATAGTGGCGCAGCTTCTCATAGTAATCGTACCTATATTGTATTACTTTCATTTTCTTACTTTGGTAAAAAACGCAATGTCGCAAAAAATTATTGTCGTTGTGAAAGGAATGTCCTGGACACTAGATTCCTTTTATCTTGCCTGCTATATTCAGGATTCAGTGAGAAGAAGAAAAAGAATTAAAAAGAAATGTATCTAAGGTGTGTAGCAGAGAAGGCTGTGAGAATCCACAGTTTACTTTACTGTTTATTATCACGTTTATTATCTGCTATTATCACGATGAAATATGTAGTTTAAAATATGTAGTTTTAAAGATATTGCCATTTGATTGGCGATTGGCTATCGCCGAGCTCTGTCTCATCCTTTTATTTTTGTCATTTTTTTAAATATAGTTA
Organism: Heliconius besckei; assembly: GCA_018249835.1. Classification (NCBI taxonomy): domain Eukaryota; kingdom Metazoa; phylum Arthropoda; class Insecta; order Lepidoptera; family Nymphalidae; genus Heliconius; species Heliconius besckei. The sequence goes on along the minus strand of DWNA01000323.1, from coordinate 17,154 downwards.
TTTTTTATTACTATAATACACACATAGGGCTTTCGGCTGGAAACCTCCAGAATTTGGACATTTACCGCTCATAGTAAATTCTGACGGCACTAAGTTAAGTAAACGTCAAAGTGATGTCAAAGTAGAAGATTACAGGAATAAAGGTAAATAAAAGACAAAAGATTTTTAGTTTTTATGTTTCTATTAAAAATTAAAAGTATTATTTACATTATACAGCTTCTCGCTTTGCAGGGTAGGCAGTGGACGTAGTTTTAAGATAGGTGCTCCGTTATCCACTTATCACCCGAATCCGAGACATTGCGTTTGAGTCTGAAGTAGCGGAACTCAACGCCACACGTCGTCTTATTAGTCTAATATTAAAGTATATAAGTTTATTCCCCAGATCGAACACCCAAACGTCATATTGTGTCAGATTAATTTTTTTTCTTTATTTTAGGTATATATCCACTAGCTTTAGTAAATTACATAACACTCTCTGGTGGAGGATTCGATCATGTTCCTGGTGAAGGCATACGGTTTAAGACTATGAAACAATTGGCTAAAGAGGTGTGTCATTTTCTTATATTGACTATTGCTATGAAACATTGTTAAAATTTAAAATTATTAAATATTTGTTTACAGTTTCAAATAAACAAAATATCATCACACCCCAGTCGACTGAACTCAGACTTATTAGAAGAATGCAATCGATTGGAAATAAAACGTCAATTAAAAGACGAAAAGTTAACCCTTTCTTTAATAAATAAATTACAAAGTTTAATAAAAGAGAAATTCCCCAAAGAAAATCTAAATATGGAGAAAGAACATATAAAAAATGTTTTAGAATGGGCAACATCGAGAATATCAAGTATAGAAGATCTGGCAACCCCAAAATTTGCTTTTCTTTGGATATTATCATCTAATAAAAATATTGATATAAATAAAAGCTTATTTGTAAAATTAATAAGTAATTTGGAAAATTTAGATAAATTTGAGCAAGATTCAATTAAAAATAACTTAAAACAGTTTTCTCTTCAAAATGATATAAAATTCCCTGATTTAATGAAAATATTGAGGTCCGTGCTAAGCGGCTTAAATGAAGGGCCGAGTGTGGCCGAAATGATGCAACTTTTAGGTAAATTTCAATCACTGGAAAGAATTAAAGCGGTTATGAGATAATTTGTTTGTTTTTTATTACTGGATTTTCCTTTTTTTTATTTTAATAGATAGTAACCCAGACGCCGAGACTTAAGCCTGCGACTGTAAACGCGACGGCTGTAGGTATGATTCGCACTCGTGGAATTAACGGATAGGAATCGAAACCACAACCGTTACATTTACAGTTACACGCTTGTGCCCTTGCGCCACGACAGCCTCTCATATAAATATAGATAATAATTTTATTATCAATAACCAGTTCAATATACTAAAAAAAATCTTGTCTTTAGGTTTTAGGGAATTTTGATTAATAAAAAGAGGTAAAAAACAACACAATGAGTAACAGTAAAATTTATTGAATTCTCAAATATAAATATTGAGAGAAAAATACACAATTATTCCAAAGTGGTATCACCATTCACACGACAGAAATTTACTAAGAAATCAAATTATTCTTTTACTTATAATATAAATGTAATTATTTTTGTAGAATAATATTTTATTGCTTTACTTAAAAAGAAAATAATGTCTATGGCACTTTTTAAATTTAAAAATTTTAAAATATGGCACCAATACATGTAAAATTTAAAATTTCTTATTTTCTATTAACTTTATTGAAACATATTTATAATAATACCTAATATGTTCATTATTCTTAATTTGGATTTGAGAATAAAATATGAATAACCTTTCACTAATATAGTTTAGAATTGAAGAAGTTAAATTTACATAATTTAAATGTAATATAATGTAATAGTGACTTAAATAAAGAGTATTATTAATAAATTCTGTTGCATTGTTTTGTTACGAATAAATAATTAAATATTATGAAATTTAAAACGTTTATTGCTACTTTTAATCTACCAAAAACAAAAATTTACTGATTATTTAGTTTATCTATATTTTTACTGTAAATCTATTGAAACATTCAATATTTTTTTCGATAATTTCAAAATAATAGTAATTAAAAAAATCACAATCACACAATTAAAACTTAAAATTATGTTGAGCAGTAATTAATTCATAAACTAAAATACATTATATACTTCATATTCAGAGACTACGCGGTTTTTTTTAATTTCACCTAAACATACATAAAACTTATTCTATAGAATTGTATCTAATTTTTTACTAGATACAATTTACTAGAATAAGTTTAAGTATAAAACAAATTAAAACTACAATTTAAAATAAAGACGAAACGTCAAATAAATTACTAGCAAAAGAAATTAGTAATTCACAGGTTCAGTCTTACAATTAATTATAATTAAAATGAGTTTTTTATTACAATTGGGACATAAAAGACAGACTGGTAGGCCTTAATTTTTTGATTGATTTAATAGAATAATTAAAAAATACTATAATTAGAAAAAAATATACAGGAGATATTTAAGAACGTTAAACGTTGATTAAATATTTTATTTCATTATTACCTTCCATATTACGGAAATAGTTAGTACATGTTTAGTACTTAAAGGTTTGTTTAGTTATGTTTAGTAACTTCAGATGTAAAATCAAATAAAAAAGAAAAATCTACGAAATATTTTGTCATTTACCTACTTTAAATAATAGGCATGATGAGAGATTTTGAGAAACCATTCTATAATGTTGAGAAATATATTATACGCATATCATAAATAATAAAAGATTTAGTATTAAAAACGCCTTATAATTAAAATTAGCTTTAGCATTAATTAGCAATTACATTTAGCTTATTAAAATCACACCAAAATACGTTACATCGATGACGTTTATGACGTCAAGTCTGAGTAATTTGTCAATACCATTGTATACAATATAAAATATCAATCCTGTTGCAAAGTTCTAACTGGAGTTCAAAATATAAAAGGGGCTCGCCGTATCTTATATTTTTATTATTTCTAAGTAATCATAAATCCTTCACTTAATAATAAAATTTATGCGTGTTTACAAAACAATCTATTATCTATCTATTAATAGAGTTTAATAATTTATTAAATACATAATTTTAGTGATGTTTACTAACTGTCATCATGCCTATTTTAATACATAGTTTAAAATATTAATCATAATCAGTTATTGGAAAATTTAAATAAATTTCCTAAATAGTTTGCCGGTTCTTAACAAAAACTTATTTAATATTTAATTTAAATAACATCAAAGCGAAAATTTTTATTCTCCGTCACACGGGAGATTATTGCTTAAAATTGTAAAATTGTTTTACAACACTAAAGATACTTAAGTAGTTGATATGACATTAAGTATTAAATTAAATTAAAAATTACAAACTTAGCCTTATCACATAACACTCTTCAATTATAATAAAGGTATATTCCGACAAACACTTTAGAGTTCAGTGGAAGTAAATCACGCTTAGCCTACTTGCAAAAACGGCGAGAACCACGTGGTTTGAAAGTCGCGCACGAACCGTGTATGTTTTATTTATATGACAATTGTAGTAAAAGAAAAAAGAATCTGTTACTATGGGGCGTGAAGGCTCGCGGGAACCGCAACCGCTTCTTAACAGCTGCGCTGTCTGAATATATATTACAATTGAGCGGTTCTTAATACCCCGTTTATTACATAAACCGCATCTCTATGGGTATTTAAAACACGCATTCAGCGCAGATTGTGCAAGCAGTCAAAAATTCATAAAGTTTCTGTCGTGTCTGTGTGTCTATAATATTTCAAATAAAATATATATTTGTAATTAAATGTGCAAGTATTTTTTTAAATATATAAATCATCGGACATTGAAATGACATTTTCTTTCTATTAATGAGGGAAAATACTAAATAAAGCTACTTTTATTTGCAGGTTTCTTATATCCACTATGCCAGGGGTTCCCAACCTTTTTCAGCTAGCGGCGCAGTTACAAGTTTGGTATTTTGTTGACGGCGCCCTACCCTAGCTAGTTCGCTATTAGAAAAAAAAACAGTCGAAAGAATACCTACTCTGATATGAAATTGAGTTTTATTTATTTAAATGAGAAAATAACAATTAAGACAAGAGTAATAAAGTACGACAGTTCTTAGTCAATTCAATGTGACGGTTGAGCTTGGTGGTCTCCGCACAGTTTCTCAAGAGATTTTGAGATTTCCGATTTTCGATTTAGGAACCAACTCACGGCGCCCCTTTTTACTTTCTATGGCGCACTAGGGCGCCGCGGCGAACAGGTTGGGAACCCCTGCACTATGCTATAATGACTGAAATAATAATAATTCAAATGTCTGTATTGTAAAATTACGAATAGACACATTTTTTTATGTAATTAATAAAAAATCAAATGGCAATGAAATACTGAAATTAATGATAATAAAAAATTCACAAAGTAGCTTCATTTAGTATTATTCGATACGGTGATTCTAGAATTCAAATAGGAAATATATTTATAACAGAAGTAACAGTAAAATGTAAATACCATCACAACACACCAGTTTACACTCGACATTCATTTTAATAAAGCCTTTAAGTTTTAAATCGTTAACTCTATAAAGAGTAAATTTCAACATTAACTAGAAAAATCAAATTATATCGAAGTACATAATTTCATTAACATTTAGGTACATTTATGAAAATTGGAATTAAATTATTGAAAATAATAATTATTATTAATATAATTATTATGAAAAAAGTGAAATATTTTTGGTAGTAACACACTTAAACGATATTTATAAAAATCGTTTACACGACGACATTATATTAGCTTACGATATAAATCTTTAAAATTTACCGAATATTGTAGATCACACTTTGAATGAGGAAAAAAATTGAAAATCGATAATTACGGTAAGTAATCGATTGCAAATCGACAAATAAACGATTACAAATCGATAAGTAACTGACTACTAATCGATAAATAACCGTTATCTATTGCATTGTTATAAATGAAGAAACTAGACAATTATTTATTAAAATATTTAGTATATATTTAATATTAAAATAGGTCTAAGAGTCTAAGGCAATGGCGCTGTGATTCACAGCAGAGTAAGATCTAGACGTGTTTAATTATTTAGATATTATTTTAGAATCCATATAAATATTATATATAAATATAAGTTTACACATGTTATCTTCACACAAGAATGTGTAAATAGAAATTACTCGGAGGTACATTTATAAAAACACCTATAAGGCAGATCCTTTAAGGAGGCGCGACCGCGTCGGGAACATTACATATATAATTATATAATTTAAAAAACATAATTTAAATAAAGTTCACATTTTCCGTTCCTGAGATATTTAAGGAAATACTTTACTTAAAATTACGGAATTTGCAAATTTATTCAGATTTTCTATAATCATCATTTAACAAAATATAAAATCGATATTATAATATATTTTTTCTGTACAACAATCTTGCCATACCTAAACAAAAATAGAAAAAAAAGAATTGATTAACCGACGCGGTCCCATTATTCCTAAATATACAATAAACACATTACTAGAGATCACATTTTATATTATAAAAAGAGACGTAACGACGAAACGTCGCGTTTAGAACAAACGTAATGAAATTACTTATTATTTATTTAGAATATAAAATTGAGATTAAGACACCTACAAGTGATTGTCTAACGGTTATTAATTAATCAAACTACTCATACTATACTGAAGTCCTCCATAAAATAATTTAAAATATTTTTTAGTATTTAACTTCACTTTCACAGAAAAACTAGCGTTAAGACACTCTTTTCCCTATTTTGCGCTTATTTTAGAGAAATTGATAACATTTCTCAAATTGAATGTTAGTTACATTTTTATCGTTTCGTTATATTTTAGCAATATAATACTTTTTTTAAATTGATCTATGGAGGACTGAATCTAAAACAACAGATTCATTATGTAACTAACCTATCTAAAGAATATATAGTATATTCGATTAAGATATCTATTTTACTGAGAGCATCGCATATATTTGTAGCTAGACTAGTCAAGTTAAATGTTTTTGCTTTTCTTTTATAACTTCAACTATTTTAAAATAAAAAAAATAAAGTGATTGGTTAATTTGACGGGAAAACGTGCAAGAAATTAATGCTATTAATCATATTTTTTACTAATAACTTTTAAGTCTTTATTATTTATAATAACTTTATCTACAATATTTCTCAATTAGTCTCAATAGTTAATATTTTTTTTACTGTCAAATAGAATAGTCTAAGGAAAATTTTAAAAGGTTAAATATATTTGAAAAGGCAAAAATCTATTGTATTTACTTCGAAATAACTGTTAAACCCTACTTCTCTAATTCAACCGGTAGAATACTTTGTTTATTATTATTAATTCAATTCCTAGCGAATTTTTAATGTTAACGCACAATTAGCTATTTGTTTGACTCTGACATTATTGCTTTGAGATCTATAAAAAAAAATAAAGGCAATACTGGCAGCTTCGATTATAAAAGATAAAAGTTTTTTTTTAAACAAAATTTAAGCAATTATTTAGAGATTTATTAAATATCGATGAATAGTATGGTAAGTTAAAAGTAGGTAAATACCTAGTAAATTCGCCGTTCTGATCCCTATTTATTCGAATACCCGATGTATCGATATAATCGAGTTAGTTTTCCGTTTCACAACTTATTTTAGCACAATATTTAATTTTTACGTCCTTTTTCAACCATTTATTATAAATTAATAATATTATATTTTCAAATATCAGTAATATCATTAAAAATATACGATGTGTAGAAAAAAGTTATATTAAAAAACGATGTAGACAGCCATAAAGAATAAAAGATTTCGTTGGTGAAGGAACGTAGCAAGGAAGAGGTAGAAACTTCGATGTTTCTTGTAACTCAAATATTTTTAATTATACAAAAATGTCTTTAATTTGTACGTCTATTAATGTCAATTTAATTTAAAAAACTATAAGCAATAAAAAATAGATAGATACGAGTATAGTTCGAAATTATTTTCGCAATCTTTCGATAAAACAAGTAACTTAAGTAATTACTATTGTATAAAACTTAAATAATATTTCCACGTAAAAAAATCACATTTTAACATTTTGGTATAACTAAAATAATTAGTCAAAATTAAGATAGAGTAGAAAAATGTATTAATACTGTTATTTCTTTTAAATTCGGATTATGTGCGGTTTAATTTTATATGGAAAAGTGATTTCAGAGAGATTGTCATTATCAAAATAATGACATTAAATATCTATGTAGGTAGAGCATGTATTTTTGAAAAAAATACACTAAATTATAGAGACAGATTAAATATATATAATTATATTATAAAAAAGACCTGAATTAGATTCGTTGAATACGGAACTCGATTAGAGAAATTCAAAAATTTGTACAACAACACCAAAAAAAATACTTCCTTACAAAGATACATCACATTACAGAAGAAACCATTAAAATTCAATATTTTAACAAGATTTAGCATAAAATAAGTTATTAAGTATATAATAAAAAAGTAATTAGATTACTTAAGACCGTTCTCTTCGGAACGGCCGCGACGTCGTCACTGAAGATCCTTTACCGCTTGTAGAATCCTCTTGACATGGCCTACTTTAGTAACTCCCAAATCCTTTAAATCCCTTCGTGCCAACGACAATAATTCTCGTCCTGTCACATCATGCTTCGCGAAAGCATCGGAATATTCGCCAAGTTCCAATGTTTCTAGCCAAGCTTGCACTTCTTTCACTCCCCAGGATCGAACCTGCACTGTCTGTATCCCGCTACCTTCTGATACACTGCGACGACCTCTGAGCCACCGGCTGCTCGCTTTCTTCGGAACCTAGAGGCAGGTAGGGGAGGGTACAATAGGGTTGATGAGGTTTGGGGGATTTCTATTATATTATAGTAATTCTAATGTTGCAAGGCATGAATATCAATTATTATGGACAGTAGAAAGTTTATAATGATTATATAATTCTGTAAATAGTCGGTCTGTATGATAACAAGTTTACAAATAGTCTAATTAGCAGTTCAGAAGTCCGGAAGTTGTGTCTTCTAAATAAACAGGAAAGAACAAAGAATTGGGGAGAGGTGGTAAAAAAATATAAAATTATTAAGAGTACTAGAAAGTCTATAAAATTGGATAATTATTTAAAAATATCTGACAAAAACTGCATTATAAGTTCGGAACTCCGATTGAAGTTTTCCAAATAGACAGAAAGACAGGTATACTTGGAAGACGTAAAAAATGTTACGAGGAATGAATACTGATGGATCGCTATTAATTGACAGGAAGGGTATCAGTCTCTTGTATTTGGTTACAAATGTTCTCAAAAGTCAGTAAGTCAACAAATGCTTGTAGTTTGTCCTAAGTAGGTAGTAAGGGTGGTAGACTTGGAAGATAATGAAAAAAAAAACATGGCAAATAAGAAGAAAGGTATCAACTTAATCTAATAATGTCTTTTCGTGTCATCTAAAGAAAATCTGCGGTGTGTTTTTGGAACGTGTACTGTGAATATATGCCGTGGCTGGAGTTTGCAGGAGTTGTATGGAAAATGATAAAATTCAATAAAGTTAGAGCGGTGCTTATCTTGAAAAATTTAAATCAACTATTTTATTTTATCTCTATATGTAATAAAAAACTAGTACAATTTAGTCTATACTATTGTTAATTTCAATTTTATTGTTATTATTTTTTTGATATAAAAATAGTAATTATTATTAATCAATAATAACATTTCAACTTAATTTATTTGGAATATCTAAATAGTAATTCAATTAGCTTGGTTATGAATCTATGAAATAGTTTTCTCATTAATATCATAGGACGTAATATTGCGTTCCATCACCCCATCACAGAACATTCTCAAACGTCCGAAAAACATATAGAAATGAGAAATAAATAGAAAACTACCACTATAATAAAATATACATAATATATATAAAAATACCTCATCTGTCTGTATATACGCGAGACCATCGCGAGTGTGACATCGCGCGAGGTGAGCTCGGAGACCAGCAGACGCGACGCCTAAGTTAGCACCACTCTCCAGTAATTCGTGACAACTTTCAACCTGTTTATGAGAATTCAATTTATTTTTGAAAATTGTATTTTTTGTGGCGAATCTTATATACTTTGAAATATTAATAGGAGTACAACATTGAATCAATGTAATTACCATTTTTTTTATTGAAAGTAAAAAAACTTACCAAATTAGCCAACAGCCGTCTTAACTGCGGCGGCGGAAGCAGCCTTCCCTCGGCGTCCTGCAGGGCGTCCGCCTGCGCCGCGACGCGCCGCGCTGTTGATAGAGCCCCGCCGGTCGCGCCAGAGCTTATGCACGCTAGCTTCACCTGTATAGAATAAATATTAATGTGAGAAACGGAATTAGTACCCACTAGGGGGAATTAATTATTGAATATTTCATTTTTTACTCTGGTAACAAGACTCGGCATGCAATGTGATTGGACGGAAACTAGGAAACGTAGTGCCTTAACTCTAGGTTCCCTTTGGTTATTCTGCTACATGAGGGACGAGGGAAAGACAACAAATACTCACATGCTTAACAATAGTGTTGACGTCGTCCAGTAAAACTAAGAGATGTGCAGCCTCCGCCTGCGACAATATTCTAGTCGGAGCAGAATGAGCTTTTTGTTGTTGTTTTTCATCCCACGCTCTGTACCCAAAACTAGTCATGAATTAACACACTTAACTTGATTTTTTAACTGTACAGTCCGCGAGGTCTAAGCTGAGCTTTACATTAGTGTGAGTGTTCATGTACAGTGTACGTGTAAGGTCACTTATGGCCTAAGCCGATTTATACTGCTTTGACAACCCGCCTACGACTATACGTCGTTTCGACTGATAATAATGTAACATCTTTAATTCTAAATATTAAATTTTGGTGTTCGATTTATAAAAAGTAAAAGATAAAGTTGACACTATCACTGAGCAAGAATGAACAAATGCATGTGATCCAGCAGTAAAAAAGAAAAAAAAATTACACAATGTTGTTCTTGATGATATACCGGATCGATTCATTATAAGCATTCTGGCTATATTTCTAATAAAACTCACACATATGCAAAGCTCAGCTTAAGCCTGGCGAACTGAACGTTATTAGTTTAGTTGACTATTAAGGAGTAACTGTGAGCATAATCCCTATAAAAATACTGCTAATATAAATTATAGTATGTTGATTATTAGATATTTTTTATTTCATTTACTACGGAGACTTGGTCCATATCTATTACATCTATTTCAAATATTTTTTTCCACTGACTTTGCACGCCTTGCATATAAAACAAAGTCTTAGTCCTTATAAAACAAAGTCGCTTTTCGTGTCTGTCTGAACTTTCTAACTCTTCTTCTTCTAAACCACCCAACGGATTTTGATGCGGTTTTCACCATTAGGTCGAGTATTTCTCAGGAAAGGTTTATATATAGTTTATTATTTGTATATTCTTATGTAAGTTAACATAAATAAGATAAATGTGTATAAAGTCCTACCCGTTGAGACACTTTCACTCATGCGCTGCTTTAATGGTAAGAACTACATGAAAATAATGTACTGGAGTATTGTTCCTCTTAATAAGATCTACAAAAAAGTCCGCGATAGCATATTCGTATCTTTTAAGAATAACGTGTAGTGATCATATTTCTGTCTAAAAATAATAATTTCAATATATTTTTTATTGTGAGTCATATTTTTCCATAATGGTATTAATCCTTATCTTTTAAAATACTTTATTAATTTTCTACGTTAAACGAAGATAAAATTGGCTTTTTAACACTATTTCGAAATTTGACATATCAGCTGTAAGTTACTCAAGTTTCACTTATCCCTTACTCTCAGCATATAAATAAGTATATTAGTTACGTTGGCCATTTAATGTAGATCAAAACTGTCTTTTACTGTTTTTAATTTTAATAAGTACTTTAGAAGTTGTTACAATATCAAAAAATCCTTGCTGCGAAACGGCTCGCCACTCGCCATGCGTCCGCCGCGCCCGCCTGCTTTACACGCATCGGTGGTTCAGTGGTAGAATGCTCGCCTGCCACGCGGGCGGCCCGGGTTTGATTGCCGGCCGATGCATTCTATTTAATTTTCCTCACAGGCAGCCACGTAGTGCTTACATCAGTGACAGAATACCCTCTTCAGCATTAACCACAAGCTCGAAAAAAAAACCCGCCTGCATCTATAGCAACGAAGATTTAGATGCGTATACACGTATTGGATAATTGGAGTTGAATGTATTATTTCAGCGCTATATATTTGGTTTCATATTTTTTGTAGTAGTAGTTATTAGTAGGTAGTTTTTTGTTTATAATTTCATCCGTTTCAAAATAGTCATTTAACTATATAAAAATAGTCTTGGAAAGATTAGTAGCACAGATTTAAAATTACGGTACCTACTAAAAAATCCTTGCTGTGTAAAACAATTGGAAAATCCATATTGAAACTACGAAAATTAGGGTTGAATTAGGATTTAATTAATTTTCACATTATCTTAAGTGCTTTGCAAACATACATTATATGAATAATCCAGTAGTAAAAGCGGGCGAAGCCGCAAGAGGGTCGCTAGTATTATCTAATTCTTAAAACAGTCAAGTATTTTGAAATAATTTCACGTTTGCCAAAAATGCTATAATAAAGTCTGTACAGATTTTATAACAACGTGTACAAAGACTTCCTATAATGTATCTGTACGAGAACTTAATAATGGAGATCTATAAAAGAACTTATAATTAACATTCACTGGTTTTTGCAAAGTTGCCATATTTTTCAGTGAGTTATTTGCCCCTTATCGGCAATTTCTATTTACCTTAAGCTGGTTTCCAACGCTCTGGACCTACACAGCATTTGCGCTCGATTTTTGTGTATTATACGCACACAACCGGGGGGTTGTAGCCATGCTTCGCCATCCACCTAAAATTTAAGTTATTTTTTAGCTGTATCTTGAAAAAAAGTAAAAATCTAAAAAAGATTGCATAACATACCTAAATAAAATATGATGTGTGTAAATTAAGATCACAGTTTTACTTTTGAGATGTACTTAACTGAATATACTAATACTATATAATTATAGTAAATATAAAAATACCTGCACTGGAACGCACTCCTCTCCCAAAATGTTAATTTGAACAGCGCGGCACTGAGCTATGCGGTGCTTCTGTAGATTGATGAGACGCGACGCCGCCATTTGCGCGGAACCGAACACCGCTACCACCTGGCACAATCAAGGAGAGTTATATTATTGTAGATTGTTTTATTATAAAAGAATATAATGAACATTACAAAATAAAAGTAACAAAAATATTAAAATAATCAATCGATTTATTAGTTACTTAGTTGACCTCACAACATGCAGTAGAAACTTTAAATTTATTATTTTTACAGATTTAATTTAAATTAATTTAGACGATATTTCAAGTAACAAGTACGTAAATAAACAAATTATTTTCATTTTCCCTCCTTGGTGGAATACGTGCGGCGTTTAAATCTGCCATGTCTCAACACGCCATGTGTCAATGTCTCAAATTCAGACGAAAATCAGAACACTCTACCCACATTTTTTCAACTTACTTCAAGTATACGATCATCAAAAGACGGCGCGAGGAAGAGGTCATCCCCTCTCGTTCCTCCCCAGAAATTGGTACCTCCCATAAAGGAGGATATGTTTAGAACCACAATGCCTTGTAATTCTGGTAGCGGGATTCTTTGCCCGTCGCATTCTAATTGAACACGCTGACCAAGATGTCTGAAAGAAAAAGAAAATTATTTAAACAAATTGTAAAGCAATAAAGGAGTTATTATATGAAGAATCCTTGTATTTAGATGAGATTGATATTGTCGTTGTTTTCGTTAACAAAAAAAAATTACATGTCTCTTATAATGGAAAACTACCAAAAAAATTTACTAACATTTTTATTAGAATTTCTCTTTTGTTGCGATTATTTTTTGATTTAGCCTATTCACTTTATTGTCCATTATCGCGATATTTCTAATATAATCGACTTTCCACTACCACTTCCATTTTAATAAATTATTACGTAAATTTTAAATCTTAATAACGCTTACCTATAAGTCCTGTTCACCCACTCCTTCGACCCCAGGACACCATACCACATATAATTCCTAGCTCTCGATCTACACTTTTCCGGATGTTCCTCCCTTTTATTATGAAAGTCCAGTGTAATCTTAGCGTCGATGCCGATACCAAAATAGTTATTCATAACCGCTCTTTCATAGAATCCTTCTAAAAGTGTATCATCTGGGTCCATTAAAGGGCTGACAGCGGCACAAAGTGCATCTGCATTGGCCAAAAGACATTGGCTTATGAACCCTTGAGTGACATGAGGCCATGCTGGTAGTTGGACTAAAGGGTTGATTATGGGTAGTTTCTTAGCACCCTCACTGGTATCCGATTTGGTTATACTTCCACATCCGCCTATAGTGCCGCCATCACCCCATATCGATGATACAGATGTTGATAACCTACTTTACGAAAAAGTGTGTTTAATATTAAGTGAATGGCAGTCTTTTTGGTATATATATTTGGTTATATAATATTACAATTATTGATTTCTAGGAAACTTTATTTATAGGTGTTTAGCATATATACAGAATATATTTAAATTACATTAAAATATTTTTAACTATGAACAATAATCGTGAGAGAGCTTTAATAGTATATAAGAGAGTTTGTTTCAACTTACTTATCAGGCTCGCCAGGCTTAAAAAGGCTTCCACACGATATCCGCCTAGTCGCCGCCGGAGAACAGCTTAAAAACTGTCCATATTCTGGATCTGATCCTAAAAGGCGAGGGTTATCGGATTGTCTTCTTTCTCTTTCTCTTAAATTTGGCTCCGGAGAATGTACACTCAAAGTATCGGTTCCTTGATCAAATATATCACTTAGTACTGAAGCCATTCGACTTTGGCAATTTTTTACGCTTTTCTCTTCACTATGTGATGGTGATGGAGGCTCTACTACTACACTGACTTGAGGGAATGTTGGCATTCCTTCATTTAAGTCAAGTTTTCTATCCTCATCGTTTATCGGAGGAACCCTTAGTTTCGGAGGGCTATGTATAGTTGGAGTATCCCCTCCCAGAGGAGAGAGTTCTTCTGTAGTTTTTGGCAAAAGATGTTTAATTCCAGTATCGTCTGGAACTCTCTTCTTCATGCTTTTACGTAACTGTTTCCTAAACGATTTCCGAGCTATATCGCTGCCTTCTTCAAATTGCGCTAAGCTACAATATTTTATTTGCTCATCCTTCTTTGCTGCATTCTCAATATAAAACACTCGGTTTTCGTAACCAAATTTTTCAACATCTGTTTCAGCTGGTTTTTTGATTTTCGATATGTATTTAACTTTTCCATCATGTTTCTTTTCCAAGCTTGGATGTCGACTATCCATTGGAATGTCTGAAACAGTATCCGATGTAAATATCGTTGTATCGTCAGTGTACGTTTCATTTTCGCCGTTTTTCCCCATCATTGCTAGTAATACTTCTTGTCCCAACATAGAGCTAATATCATCCATAATAGATTCTCCATGTAAAGTTTCAGAGTTCATATATGTCGTTTCGGATATTTCAGGTGAATCAATGTGTCCTATTCCACAGCTCCCCTCCACGTCTTCCGGTTTAGTATCCATGATTTCTGACATTAAACTAAAATCATCACTAATATTGGACCCTTCTGAACTAGTCGCATCGATTTCTAAGTCGACACTTGAAAGCTTTCTCTCGGGCGTACATTCTCCACTCACTGGCATATCTCTTTCACTTATTTCATGGAAGTGCACATCATCTGTGTACGGTTTATCAATGTCTATAATAGTCAATTGGTCCGATTCATAAGTTTCTCCCTGTAATGATCTCTTATCACTATCGTCTGAGATGACTAGATTAGGTATGGTTAAGCTGCTGCTGTTGTAAGTACCGCTAGTTCTTTCTAAATCCGGTCTAAGAAGGTTCTTGCATGAACTAGTATCACATGATGAAATGATGGATGGCGAAAGCCGATCTTGGGGCGATATCGAGCACGATTTACGCTCACGCTTATCAACTTCTAAGTTATCTGTATTTTCAGGTGGGTTTGAACTTATTAACTTAACTATGTCTTCATCTACATCTGGAATGCTGAAAACAAAATGAAGTATAATTATAATTATATCTTACAAAATGTAAGTAATAATTCACAAACTTGTGTTGACTAATATCTATACATCATATTATCTAACTAACTTTTCAGGCTGCATACTAGCAGCGGAGACAGCGGAGGCGGCGGAGGACCGACGACTGTCAGCGAAGGCGCGCGGTACCGGCAGGGCGTCTGTTTGTGGAGCGCCCTCTACTTGCACCCCTGTACCAACGACTGCAGTGTTTGTACTCCCAGGGCCACTATTTTGAGATACTCCCTATAATAGATAAGATTTATAATTCGAATTTTGCTTTAGCTTCACTAGTAGCCTAAGGGGATTATAGACATACATCCCATACAACCAAACACTCCCAACTACATCAAAATATAGCTCTCATAAGCCAAAGCTTTATTAACTCCAAGTTACCTGAGGATACAGCTGCGTGAGTGTTCGTACTAGAGATCTTAAAGCGCGTCGCACGCTATCAGCACGACCGGCCAGCGCGCACCCACGGGCTGCCGCCGCCCAATTCAATTGCTCCTAAAAACGTTGTTTAATATTTTGGTATGCTCATAAAAAACAGCTCCCCGCTTTCTCCCAAGTAGCAGTGTAGGCAGAGAGTACCTAGTGTTACTCTTTTCCCCACTTTATTTTAAATTTTTTGAGATTTAAATTTTTAAGACAGTTTTATAACTGCATTTTTAAAGACACTTAATAACGATCCTAAAACAAACATGATTAAGAAATATTCAAAAATCTTAGTAAAATGTTTTTTTTTATGCTTCAAAAGACTATACAGGCTGGGACCTAATATAGAAAGTTGTCTTAATAATAAAAGCATAAAATTATTAATGATTCTATTTAAATGTACCTTTTCAGTCTTTTCAATGCTTCCCTTTTCGGCAGCTGGTTGCGCTTCAGGCTCGCTGTCGCTAGTATCTAATGGTTCCCACGAACTGAAAATAAAAGATTTCATCCAAATATTTTTATGATAGACTAGTGGACCCGGACGCGGCTACGCCTGCTTAAACTATAAGAATATTTATTAAATATTATATAATATATTTATTTTTATAAGGATGAATATCAAAATATAAGTTCATTTTGGGTGACGTTTTCTTAAAACAACAAAAAAACTTTGCAAGCCGGTGCTTAGTAACGACGGTTGTTATTAACATGGCAGAATAAATTGCTTGTCAAATTATAACAAAGTATTTTAATTTATTAGTACATATGTGTAATGTAATATTATATAGCCTATAGCACTTCTGAAGAATGCAGCTTTCATATAAAACAAAAACATAGTAAATCGGACCAGTAGATCCTAGCGTTCAAACAAACAAACAAACTCTTCCGCTTTATTATATTAAGTATATAAGTACTAGCGGACCGGACGCGGCTACGCCTGCTTCAACTATAAGAATATTTATTAATATATTCATGAAATTATTTTCAATTTTCAATAGAATTAGTAAGAAAATATAAGCTTAAATAATCAAAGAGAATAATAAGTAGAGACATATTATTAGAAAAAAATATCTGAGTTATTGAAATGAACCAACAAAAGGATTAAAAGTAACTAAAGGATAGGTATTCTTAATATTAGAAAAAGTATCTAAAGTTTACCTAGATATCGACTCTATGAAATAACTAAACATTTCTCTATATTAAATAGGAGAATTTTAGCGGGAAATATCAAATAAAATAAGAAGAGAACCAAAGTGTAGTTTAAATTAATTATAAACTGCAAATAATTACATAAAAATAACAATAGTTCGAAAATGTATGAAAATTTATAAAACCGTCAACGTCTTCTGCCCGTTCGCGTCGGTCATACTGTGCCGCCCGTAGGCTAGGACATTTCGAATCAGTAACATCTCCTTAATTATTTATTAGAATGTTATACAGTAAACTATAATGTCAATCTAGATCAAATGTTAAGAATGACTATTATATTTATTTTCATAAGGATTAAT